>JAFJYH010000090.1:0-140351 GCA_017365405.1 Cadophora malorum
GTATAAGAGACAGGGAGAAGGGAGGGAGGAGTGAAGGAGGGGAGAAGGGGAGGGTGAAATACCAGATATCTACTATTCGCTTCCCGTACCCGGCGTTGCTGACGAGGATGTCGACGACTTTTCCTGAGTGTTGCTCTTTGATTTCTTCGAACATACGGCTGTTTGAATGATGGATTAGTACCAAGATGTTGATATCTCTCTCATGAATACGCTGGAAGATGAGGTCGTGACTTCCTAGCGAAGGTGGAACACACATCCACTAATTCGATATACGTGGGTCCCAAGATTCGTTGAAACCTCGTTTTTGACATCGCGAAGTGATACCAGTAAGTAGACAGGCGACGAAAGGAAAAAAGAAAGATAAAGCTCAAACTCAAATTTTGATATCGAGACTCCTTGGGTGCATGGCATATGAGAAGTGAGAAGGTAGACTCACCCTATCTCCTCAATAACTCCAACATCAACCTGATGTATACTAATTCTCAACTTGTTTACTCCCTCTGCTCCACTGGCACGGATAGACTTTACGATGTCTTCCATGCCACTCTTGTTCTTGGAGTAGGTGAGGGCAAGATGTACGCCTCGCTTGGCGAGGGAATGCGCGCATGATGCGCCAATTCTGAGAGGGTTTATTAGTGAGGTATCATGGAGAAGATGAAGATGTTTCTACCCGCTTTTATTGTATCCTGACTCGTGAATGCGCCATGTTTTCTCTCCCCTATTCGTGCGGGTGAACCGACTTCTTCTTATCCAAGATCCTCACAAGTGTGGAAGTTGGTAGTCGGAAATCGCCTCTTTCCAGGACAAAGCCAGTTTCACATCATTTTTGGTAACCCGACTACCGACATACTTCCATTCTGATTTGCTGTCTTCGTCGGAAGGACCCCCTTTGCGGCTCTGCCGTGATCATGGCTGTATTTCTCCACAAATACGGCTCCATCAAGCATCCCGCCAAGCCGCATCAGTTTCTCAAAACAGATCAACAGGTCCGCTCTCTAGCCACACTCATCTGATAAACATGGTGTAGAAAGGGGCTTGTACCAACACGTGGAAAGCGCTGTGCTGATTGCAGCCCCATTGCTAACTTCACAGCTGGACTTGGCACTATGAGGAATATCTCCGTTAATCTATCGGTGGCATTTGGTGCCAAACCCTGTCATCTACAGCCTCATGGCAATCCGGCATGTGGCCGAGGCGCTTCTTATAAGTATGCTGCCACTTCGCCATGCCTTTTGAGATCTTCACCCTCACCTTCACATTCATTTTTGTCTATTTAACTTAACCTTCAGTCACTCGTTTCGATCATGAAGTCTGCTACTTTCGTTCTCGCCTCTTTGGCAGCATTCGCTGGCCGTTGTGCTGCCGCTGGCGTTACTGGCTCCGCGCCTGGTTTTGCTAAGGGTACCACTGGCGGTGGATCTGCTACTGGTGCTTACCCAAAGGATATCGCTGAGTTGAAGACTTGGCTTACCGACTCTACTGCTCGTGTTATTCTCATCAACAAAGAGTAAGTCCCACCATACATCTCCAAGTTCACCAAGCTGATTTATGGGAAGGTACAACTTCATTGGTTCAGAAGGAAAGGTTACCGAGGCTGGCTGCCGACCATCCTCCAACACTTGCGTTGGAAACGGAGGACAAGATGCCATCAACGGCGCCAACTGGTGCTCAGGTCAACCATCCGTCTCCGTCACATACGACAAGGCTGGTGTATCTGGTATCAACCTCGGCTCCAACAAGTCCATCGTTGGTGTCGGAGCCAACGCAGTGATCCGTGGAAAGGGTCTCCGAATCGCAAATGGAGCCAAGAACATCATCATCCAAAACATCCACATTACCGAGCTCAACCCACAATATATCTGGGGAGGTGATGCCATTACCCTCGCCGGCACGGATCTCGTCTGGATCGACCACGTCAAGACCTCCCTCATCGGCCGCCAACATCTCGTCACTGGAGGCTCAGCATCCAACCGTGTCGCCGTCACCCACACCGAATTCGACGGCTCCACCTCCTGGTCCGCCACCTGCGACAACCACCATTACTGGGCCATCTACTTCACAGGCTCCAACGATCAAGTCACCTTCGCCAACAACTACATCCACCACACCTCCGGCCGCTCCCCCAAGATCACCTCCGGCACGCTCCTCCACGCCGTCAACAACTACTGGTACGCCAACTCCGGACACGCTTTCGACATCGGCTCCGGCGTGAACGTTGTCGCTGAGGGAAACACCTTCTACAACGTCAAGACTCCTCTTCTCGCTAACTCCGGCAAGCTGTTTGCGCCTGCTGCTACCAGCTCCGCTTGCAAGACTTACCTCGGACATAACTGTGAGAGGAATGTGCTGGGCAGCAGTGGAAGCTTTGCCGGTACTGATACTAGCATGATGAGCTTGTTCAGTGGGAAGACGGTTGTGGCTGCTACTGCGCCGAGAACCAACCAGGCTACTACTGCTGGTGTTGGAAAGATCTAAATCATTGAGGGATTGATTGGATCTGAGGACGTCTGGGGATGAGGAATTAGGAGAGAGAAGCGAGGAGGAGCATACCTCGCCGAGGTGTCAGTCGGAGGTATTCTTGTAGCCTACTTTAGCAGCTTTAGCAGCTTTAGCAGCTTTTTATCTTGTGTATATTTCAATTCTTGAAGCTCGAGCTTCGCAAACTTCGCCTCACTCTGTTCATCCCTGTCTATCATGATCCATCTCACCCGTTCTCCTCCGTAGATTACGACTTGTAGCTCTGGCACAAGTCGTCTACAAATATCGCTGCCTAGACCTCGATTCTAGGCAAGCTTTCAAAACTGCCTATCAACGATGACGATCATGGATTGAGGCTGAGGCTGTTGCCCAATGATAGTACATCTCCCGTCCCCAGTTCAGATATCTCCATTGTACTCTTGCCTAAGACGTCTCAGCACAAAAACAAGCGCAATGATTTATTTTACCAGTCCCATATCGACTATATCATGGTCCTCGTCACTAACGACGACAGTGGAGAGATTGACAATACTGTCTTGTCCCTCTTGAGAATAAATTTCCAACCGACAGTGATCAAGCACCTCGGTCTTGATGAACCTGATACCATCATGTTGCCACTTTGAGATGCAGTACTTCAACCCTGGTCAAGAGAGTCCCCACAAACGACATGATGGAGAGCAAGACATTTGAGCCTAGCATCTGACGCAAATGTAGACAGCTTTCGCCAGTTCACCATCACCAAATCGGTGAACCTTTGGAGAAGAAGGTTTGGTGTTTGGTGATCAAGCTCGATATGAGGTGTGTGTTTATGTATTAATTTTGGCCCAAGCTGAGCAGCAACTACTGGGTGCACAATCTAAGAGATGCCCTATGGTGGTTGAATTGAATGATTTTCTTGCGGACAAGAGACAGAGAATTTATGAGACTGATTTCTACCAGAGGAGAGAACTAAATATTAGGCTATTAGCCAATACACCTCCTTTGATTCACCGGGTTCCAGAATCGGAAGTCCCTGCTGTAAGTATCAGCCATTAGCTGGCTGTACGAGGCATAAAACTCACTGACCCCGCCTTGTGTAAACCTCAGCATGTACGGAAACCAGGCCGAGGACAGCTGAAGAACCGTCCAGAGATTGGATGCCAAGTCGATTGTCTCGCATGAATGAACTTATTTTCGCCAGTGATACTACTTTATGGAGGGCTGTTTGATCTTCACAATGAGCACTGCACGTGGGCAAATATGGAAGTATGAATGTTCTTATTTGGAGACGAATATAAAAAATTGACAGTGAGAAATTGCGAGGAACATGACATCGAGCTGGTCGTTGACAATGACGAAGATGCCGAGAGTCGAACGCCGATTTCTAGATAGCGCTGAGTTCGAGAAACGCGGCCGAAGGACGTCCAGACGGATCTAATGAGTCGTCGCTCACAACTAGCTCGCGACGACATTTTTGATTTTGTGGTGGAAGCACGTGTGCATCTTTGAGCTTTGGAGTTGAGAGTTGGTGCAATGAGTTTGCTTTTATGATGATCGGTTTCATCGAAAGACCTTGCGATAGTGCCTTGTTGTATTGAAGTGGATATTCCTCTCGTGCTCGAGCTGGCTTCGGTCGAGTTTCTTCTGCTCGACAAGTATGCTAGCTGCCTCATCGGACGATTTGATACTATTTCTCGGACTCTTCTTAGTCTCGTTGGGTATACTGCCAAACAGCTGCTTGGTCGGGGGAGAATATTACAGCGGAGAGCATTGACGGGTGGATTCCGGTGGAAGGACTGGACCACTATGTCAACACCACACTTTCCCTTCTCAAGCGATCCGAGATCTCGCTGGCTGCAGTATTTGCGGAAGGTGTAACGCAGTATTGGAATGCTCGGTGAGATCCTTTTCGTTTACGATTTTGTGGTGGAGAGGAAGAGGTCCTGAGCCTGCTGAGGCGATCTTTGACCCCAGAATGCTTAGCTGGTGGAGATAAACTGCGTTCACCACTACTCAATCTATTGAAGGTGTAAAGGGAAGTAATGAGACAATGCCACCACGATAATATAACGGTGGTATCTATCCATCATCCTCATCAATCCCCGTCGCATCACCCTTCATCTTCCCCAACAGCCCGGGACCCGCCAACTGAATCTCAGGACACCACCTCTCAATGTCCCCCAATCTATCCGGAATCATCAAATGCACCTTGTGAAAGCCTAACGGCTCCGGCCACTCATCGAGTTGCGATTCCCCCTGACACGCAAACTGTACTGCCTCCGCCCGATTGGGCAACTTGACACCCCTCCTCTCCATCTCGCGTGCAAACCAGGCGTCTTCGCCGTGCGTGTAGGTCTTTGCAGACGCTTCGGCTTCCCACGTAGCGTTGAAAGCGATGGATGACAGGATGGAAAGGACGAGGGGGCGGTTGCGTAGGCTGAGACCGCCGTTGAACTTCTTGGGTTGATTGTCCCGTGAGAGGGGAGCGCCGATGAAGGTGGAGGGGAGGAAGGAGTTGACTGTTCGGTGGGCGTTGCCACAGATCATTGAATCAGCCTTTTCAAGAATGAAGGTCTTTAGTGACTATTCAGGAGGACTTGAGGATCATGGTGCGTGACGGAGCTCGCTGGGTTATTTGAAGGACGAGTGGGTGCATATGAATGAGGGGGACCTTTGGCCGTAAGGACGAAAAATCGTTCTGCTCAGAGTCTTTCACAAAGGCCAAAGGGTTGATACGGCTTCTCTTAAATTGGATAGGAAAACAGGTAAATATGACATACCTGAAAAAGAAGCACGTGTTCGGCCGGTGCCAATTGCTCCCAAAACCACTTTCTACCATTAGCCCATCTCTTCAACCCTTTACAAATTATCGACAAACTTCACATACTGGTCTCGAAAGATACAAATTTACACCCAGCCTTGTCGTCAGGTCCACGTCATTCGGCAGCGTGCGGACTTCAATCCTCTTGTCCTCAACCGCCCGCTGCCATATTGCAGACCCGGTATTATTACCAGACTTGGTGTCCCACGAAAAGTGCTTCTCACGCGTCTCAGCTGACGTGGAGAAGATGATGGGCCAGTCAGGGCCGAGGACTGAGTGAAAGTGCAGAATCAGGGGAATGAGACGAGGCGTATAATTTGTGTCGGTTATGACTGCTACTTTTGAGGAGATGATCCCGTATGTATTTGGACCGGTGGATGATGATAGCGACGGCAATTACGATGATGATGGTGAGAATGGTGTGTGGGAGATCTGAGGCGGGTTAGTTCAGATGAAGCCTTGAGACGGGAAAAGTTCGATGAGAGAGACGCAAGCGAGCTTTTCTTACGATTGTGGTAACATAGCCTGTATAATACAATGAATGCAAGACAAATAAAGTTGCCAGAATAGAAAACGCAATTATCATAGTGCGCTTGGATAATCCGAGGGAGTCCATCTCTCCCAGCTGCTGGAGAGAGGATCTGCTGAGAGCGAAAGTCAGGGGCGTCAGTGTAGTCAACTTTGTCGTTGATCAAAGCATGGTTTAGTGACCAGCTAAGTTGTTTGGGGCTTGGGCTGCCTCCAAAGAGGATTGGATCATCCACTAGCGATCATGGTAACCGAGCCGAGCCGCTTTTGCTCCAGGTGTTGATGATGGCCCCATGGCTTGCTTACATTCCTACTTTTGTTACTTGGTCGGTAGTCGGGTTGTATCAATGAAGTTATTACAGAAGAAAAGCGAGAGCCAGATATATAGTCAAATCTGGCTGGTTTTGAGCGGTTGCCCATCGAACAACTACGTGACTCAGATGACACCGGGAGACAAACGAGACGAGCAACTGTTGAATTTCTTGACGGCACTTTATTCTTTACGTCCAGTGAGACTTTCTGCCCACCTTGTACGTGAATGACGGTGGACC
This sequence comes from Cadophora malorum, assembly GCA_017365405.1. Lineage (NCBI taxonomy): Eukaryota > Fungi > Ascomycota > Leotiomycetes > Helotiales > Ploettnerulaceae > Cadophora > Cadophora malorum. Next base: position 6,358 of record JAFJYH010000090.1, read on the forward strand.
ATCGGGCTCCTAGCAGGACCATTCGTGGATGTCAGAGCCTGAAAAGCCGTTGTATATTGCTGCAAGTTGAGGCTGGTTAAATAGTATTTGGACACATCGTCAAGTCTTGAAAAAGGCTCCAAGCAAACCGCCAAATCATGATCACAAAGTACACGCGTGTTGTGGGTTTGGCTGCTGGTGTTCTGTTGCGCTCGCTTAAAACGTTGTATCACCCCGCCAAAAGTCAACAAAGACCAAAACACCAAAATTGACCAACACCATTAGAACGCGTAGCATTCACTCCAACAACCACCAAAAAAGTGAAGCAACCTCAAAATGGCAAAATGTAAGCTTTACTCCTCGGGGACGGACCTCTGGCCAAAGACCACCATTATCGAGGCGCAAACCAAAATACCCCTCTTACTTTGTCACCCTTTTCTCATGCGTGTGTAAGCGTCAGCGATCCCAGATGGGCTGGACCTGTGTGAGTGCAATTGCACATCCTACAGATGCTAGAGTATGGGCTTTGTGATGTCGAGGAACGCGTTATTTGGATAGATGAAGTGGTTGCCACTTTGTGTAGATGGTGTTGTGGGACGTGGAGAGTTTTGCCGATGGCGGCGACAATGAGTTTGCGCAGCGGTACCGATGAGGTTGGTGACGGCGTGGCCTGGTGGGAAAGGAGTTGATCTCGGCTGCGACAATGACCCCAGGTTCTTGACTCCGGAGGGCTGAAGCTTCGGAAAGACGTTTTGCAGTTTTCGACTCTCCCTTTTGATGTTTTGATACTCAATTGAATTGGGTTTCGAGACCTTCTGCCTGCACTTGCATACCGCACCGCTCTCAATCTACTAAATGCGACCATAGCAGGGATACAGGGATCCTAAGCGCCTTTGAAGCCGCCAATAGATGGAACAAGGGACGGTCGATTGACACAATATGATCACCTTCAATCACCATTTTAGCTCAAGATCGTTCGCACTACTTCCTAGATTAGCATGCCTGCCCAGAGCAATACATGCGCTTCTGTAACATAGTCGAATAAGTCATCCGTCGCGCACTAAGCCAAGTCAGCTCGCCTCTTTCGCCTTCTCCAGCAGACTCACATTCGACAAGATTACAGCCTGGCCAATCTTCATATGGTCTCCTATCCAAGCCATACACTCCCTCAAATACCCTTGGATTTTTACATCGATTATCGGCAAAACGGAAAGCACATACAAGGTATGTGTAAGCATCAACCCTCCGATCGGCCTGCCTGGGATGAGCGGAGCTCTTGTCGCAGCAGTCTGGTGGAACTTCTGGACATCGCTCGACAGGACGAATGGGATAGATAGAAGGAGCCCTGTGATGAGTTCTTCGATCTCGGCGTATATTGCAGTGTCGATCTTTTCGTGCTCTGGGAAGGTGCAGATTCGATTATAGCAATTCATGATGATGTCGATGACGAGGAGGCGGGCTTTGCGATAGGAGTTCCAGATTGTAGCGATGTAGGCTACGATGATTTAGCAGGTAAGGTGAATAATGATGGATCAAACATACGGTCGTGATATGCTGTGATTGTTCCTGGCCAGTAGCCGACTTGAATTCTGAAGGGGCGAATGTCAGAATATTTTCATGTAGAATATTCGTTTTCGCTAGCGATATTCACCAGTACGAAACAGTACATCAATCATGAAAATTTTACTATTTGCATACCGATTAAAGGAAATAAGGTTGTTCTCTGGCCAGTCATAAAAGATGGGGTTGAGAGGATCTTCGCTTACTTTGCTCCATCTCCTGCCGTGATGGTGCCGACAAATCTTGGCTTCCACTCTTCTGGAAGAGTATCTATCCATATATTGTATTCATTCTTCAATATCTCCGCATCCCGTTTGACAGCATAGAGCTCATCGAGTGTTGCATCTTTTGCCAGAAGGGCTTCCGCTCTCATGTACAAAGGTTCCGTTTTCGCAAATATTTCGTCAATAGTCACAGCCTCGTGCTTAGACAAGGGTGTGCACAGAATGCTGAGCCTCGATGTCACTTTGTTGGGATCAGGGGGAGTATGTTGCCAGTTTGGGAGCTTGGAAGGTACCCAATCGTTGATTCGGTCGGTATCTGGGGCCTTCAACAGTCTGCCTCCGCAGACAAGATCGAACGGAGAGGATTTGCTGGTGAGTATCGCGGAGACTCCTTGAGCATGGGCAATGTGAGCGCCATTGTAAAAGTCGGTTTTGATAATAATCTGAGGACGTTAAGTAATGAGACCCAAGCGTTGAAGTCTGGGGAGCGGGATTTACCTCGTACAGTCCAAGTAGAGTAGCAGTGATGAGGGATTCAACACTAACGAATGTGTCTCCACTTGATATGCTTAAGCTGAAAGATCTCAATAGCGAAGTATGCTTGCGTTGAGCCCGTTCAAAGATGCTCTGATCCGAAACCTTCTTCCCCAGACTTGCCAAAGCAATAGTTGTGCATGCCTTGGTAACATCGGAGTTCAGGCCAGCTTTCGATATCATATCTGGGAGTCCATTCAAATAGCCACGGGATACAGCTTGGTCTGGCGAGTAGACGCGGTAGTCATCGAAGAATTGTTGACGAGCATATGCTTCAATTTCAAGCCAGTCCACGGATCCCAGGGGACTCTCGGACGGAACTGCCGTAGTGATTTCCAATAAAGTCTGCGTGGGCTGAGTGACTTCCCCAGAATAATTCACGAACTTCAAATCTTTGTTGGTATTATAGCCTGGACAGCTCCGCCGCGCTCTACTACACCTAAGGCATGACTTTGATGGGTAAGTGTCAGCAAACATGGGAAACCACAAGAACGTCTCAACGACAAGCGCAAACACTCCGTCAACAGGACAACATAACCTTACCGGGCGGGTTTCATCGCACTGTCTCTTATCAACGGAGTTCGGTCATAGACTTAATTCTCCATCGACTCATACCTTCTTGTGTCTTTGTTTGCAGGCCTGACAGGCTCCTGAAGCCCCGTTGTTCACCATATCGGCGGAACTGTCTCGACCACGAGGTGCAGAGTCGGACACGGACGATTAGAAACCGTCATGAGTCCCTGATTCGGCTAGATCTTGAGCTCCAATATCATGCCACGAATGTTCGTCATGGAAAATAGGATACCTCCCGGTGTACGGGGCAGAGTAAAAGTCGATATTCAAGGGAACGAGACTCGTGGTGCAGAATGAGGTGAAGAATCGACGCCCAAAGCAGTTAGGGTTTGAGCTGTGAAAGGTGGGCTGCGCCCGGGCAGTACAACGTGCTGCATACAGCTAGACTTTGCGCATTTCTGTGGCGGGGATGCCCAAGCGAGCCCCTTTCTGCCCTATCAGCTTTCGAGACTTCACGATTTATGATGCCTCGAGACTCGGAGCAAACAAAGCGAAGCAGATGATTCTAGTCTACTATGAACACGTATGGTTCAGGCCAAGAGCTTTTCGATATGGAGATATCTGTCGTGAAAGTCCGTTGCAGCGAGCGGCATGAAGATTCGACCGATGTTGGGTATATAAAGTAGTGACGCCCTCCAGACATCCTAAATCAAACAGCAACAGCATTCTACAGCAAGATATAATATCATACGTGTTCCTTTAAACGCAAAAGATTATCCAGCCGAATCTTCTTTTTCTTCGCAGCTCGACCATGACGGCAACAACTAACACCGAATTTGGCAGCAAGACTGAAGCTCTTGATGTCGCCAAGACATTTGCCGAGTCTGTTCGAGGAAAGAACATCTTAGTCACAGGAGTCAATCGAGGAGGCGTTGGTTATACTACTGCAGAAGCCTTTGTGAGTTCTGTCTTTTATTGAGTGGATTCCTTGATCCTCACGACGCTAATCACGAATATCATCAGGCATCTCAATCCCCCGCCAACCTCATCATCGCCGGCCGAAGCGAGACCAAACTCAAGGAGAGCATCGAAGCTCTCCGAGCCAAGTTTCCCAATGTATCCTATCGCCTCTTGATCTTGGATCTTTCAAGCCAGAGAGCCGTCCGAGGGGCTGCCTCTGAACTTCTCTCCTGGTCTGATGTTCCTCAACTGGACATCATCGTCAACAGTGCCGGCATCATGTGCATCCCCGAGCGAACCATCACTGAAGACGGTATCGAGATCCACTTCGCTACAAACCATATTGGCCACTTCCTGTTTACTTCCCTAATCATGCACAAGCTCATCAAGTCCTCGCAAGCTAGCGCCACCAAGGGAGCCACGAGAGTTGTCAACGTATCAAGTCTTTCCCCGACCTGGACTCAAATGAGATGGAGTGACACGAACTTCGAGAAGAAGAACAAGAATATTCCAGAGAATGAGAGGCCAGCTTATCAAGTTCAACAGATGTAAGTCAAAAATACAGACTGTTGTAACCAAGACCCATGAACTGACTTGGTGTGCGTAAAATAGGTGGGGACAGACCGGTGACCTTGACGAAAAGTCATACCTGCCCCTCGAAGGCTACAACCAGAGTAAAACCGCCAATCTACTCTTCTCCATCGCACTCACCGACAAACTCTACGAGAGATACGGCATCCTGAGCATCGCCGTCCACCCCGGCGTCATCGCAAGCGAGCTCGGCAGAAACTTTGACGGTGTGACTATGGATGCTGTCAAGGGCTTTTACGAAAGCGGTATGGTAGACATCAAGACTCCCGGAGCAGGAGCGGCTACCAGTGTTGTTGCTGCGTTGGACCCCAAGCTGGGAGCTGGAGAGACTCGGAATGGGAAGGAGAATTATGGGGCGTTTATGCTGGACTGCCAGATTAGCGAGACTGCTTTGCCGGGTGCTGTGTCGAGTTCCGAGGCGGAGAAGTTGTGGAAGCTGTCTGAGAAGTTGGTGAAGGAGGATTTTGCGTGGTGATTGCAGATCATGATGATGTACTTTAGCTCTGGGTCAAGTCTTATTTGGTAGTCATTGCGTGTTCAAGCTATTCTAAGAACGAAAATATGGGAATCTTTGGAACATGTCGCAGATAGCGTGCAATGAGCGGATTGATGATCAGCTTCCATCGCAGACTCGTGGTATCAACTCCTGACGCATTGCACGATTGTATTGTATGCACCTAAAATACTCACCAAAGACCTATGATGGTCTGCAGTCAAAGACTTCAACAATTTGCGAAATCGCGCCGTTAGTGTTGAATATGGAGGGGAAGCCGGAAAGTGAAGTGAAGTGGATGGCCGGCTGACTCAGATCACAGTTATGGCATGACTTGTATGCTCATGGACAAGAATGGAGAAAGGTACGTCACCAACTGAAGCTCTGCTGAGCGTCACCCTTGCGAAGGGAAGCGGAGTCAACAAATGTCAAAGCATAAAGCCTAGGTTCAAAGTTCTATCCAAACCTGACCAAAAATTCGCAGAGAAATCGATTCATTACTCTATGCTATTAAACTACTACGCAGTACACAGCTCGACTCCAGCACACCACTGCCTTTCCTCCCCTCGACATTCAATCCAAGAACCTTGGAGACATAGCCCCGCTCAGTAGAGCTTGTGGAAGATTCTCTTCCACTTGGGCCAGGAAGCGACCTCAGCTCTGTAGGCGTTGATCACATCCCAGTCGATCTCACGGCGTCCAGTGTCGACATCAATTTGTTCGATCTTAAGACCACCCTCTCTCTTCCAGATGTAGCCGATGATCCAGAAGACAGCAATGACGGGAACAGTGAGCCAGGCTGAGAAGAATTCCTTCGCAGTGGCAGTACGACTGACTCCAGGCGGGAGGATAGCACTGATGAGCTAAGAAACGTAAATTAGTATCCATTTCACACTTTATGAGGCACTGAGGGCTTACTGTAGCGATCAGGACGACAACACAGAGAACGAGACCGATCCAAGATCCAGTGACACCAAAGATAGCCTGGAAAGGGATCTCGTCAACGGTATGGCCCTGATGCTTCCAGGCTTGGCGAAAACGAATATGGGCGAAGCAAATAGATCCCCATGTGAACAGAGCTGCAAGACCAGAAAGAGCGAGAAGCCAGTTGAAAACTTCTACTCCGGTGGAAGTCTCTTGAATATAAGCCAGGGCTCCGGCCGCGAGGTGAATGAGGACAGAAGGAAGAGGCCGACCAGACTTATCGACGTAAGTGAAAATCTTAGGAGCATAGCCTTGTCTATGTGGGAGTCAGCAAGTAGTCCCCACTTCGCGAGATTAACAATATCAAACATGGCGTGAAAGTGTGTATAGAGGATGCTGAGCACACATACTGGGCAAGGGCAGTCAATGTTCTTGATCCACCGTAGACGCAGGATGCTCCGATTGACAGAACAGATACCATAATGACAATGTTGAGGTAATGATCATATCCGGTCAGAGCAGCATATTTGGCAGCCAGGACGAACATAGAAGCACCATCTTTGTAGGCATTTGTAGCACCGATGAGTCGTGGATCGTCGGCTGCGACCAGGAGACCGACGAAGAAGAGACCGAGGATGTAGAACAGGGTAATACGCCAAAAGACCTGTTTGATGGCGCTTGGAAGAGCTTTGGCGGGATTGGCCGATTCGGCCGCTGCGAGACCCACGAGTTCTGTACCGGCAAAGGAGAAGGCGGCTGTGACGAACACAGCGCAGAAACCTCTGAATCCATTTTGGAAAGCACCGGGCTCGTACCTATATCGAATTTGACGTCAGCGATGCTCAGTCAGAGAATATGACGAAGCGTGAGGCGGGTCGAATTCATGGATGAACTTCGAGATGGGCTATCATCGATCTTCCAATATTATTGGCGCGGAAAGTCTTGCTCTGGCTGAGGAAAAGTGTAGTCGACATACCAGGTACGTGCTCCCCAATACTCGTCGTATCTGCCGCCAGAAGGTCCACCACCAAGTACCAAGACCAAAGCAATGACCATGAACGTGACTAGGCGCGAGAGTTAGCACCGGTCCAACCAGAGTCGTCTATGTGCCAGAAGAACATACTGATTGTAATGAGCTTGAGACATGAAGACCAGAACTCCTCCTCGGCAAATCCTAGAGCGCCAAAGATATTGATGCCAATGATAAAAATCCAGAAGACAGCAATCCAGACGTTGATGCTTACGTCCTTGGCTCCGTCCCAATATTGAGTAACCAGGCCGGCAACAGTCAGTTCGAGCGGAAGAACGATAAGCCACTGTTATTCTTTAGTCATGTTCGTTCAACTTAAGAGGATCATAGCGGAGACACGTTAACGTACTTGAAAGACATAATTCCAGCCCATAGCGAATCCCCAGGAAGGATCGATGAATCGCACGGAGTACGTGTAGAAACCACCAGTGACCGGATACATAACAGCAAGTTCACCAAGAGCGTAGACGACGTTGAACATCATGATACCGATAATCATGAAATCGATGAGCACAAAACCGGGTCCCTAAATTGGATCACGTCAGCAATGAGGTGAAACTCGTAGTGCTTGCCTACTCACTCCGTTTTTGAAAGCATTACCAGAACCGACGAAGAAACCAGCTCCAATTGAGCCACCTATCAATTCATGTCAATATCTGTTTTCAAATTCGCTGTTAGCCTTGGGGCATTGCCCAGGTAGACATACCAATCGCAATCATCTGAAGATGACGATGCTTCATCGAACGATCAAGCTCGACAATTCCTTGGCCATAACTTCTCATCTTGAACGACTCGAAGTTCAAACCATTTCGGGTGTAGAAGTTCGAGTCACGAACAGCACCACCATTTTGCATGGCGGTATGAACTTCATGAGGATGCTTTCCCTCGACATCGCCGCGAGGCAATCCATCACTGGGAGAGTCTGAGGACGCATTGTCCGGGACGACACCAATGGCCTGCTTCTCCGCCATTATTGTTGTTCAAAGAGATCGGTGAACTTGAAATATGCCGCTGTCCGAGTCGGAAACAAAGCTTCCTTCTGGTGTCAAAAAGGTCGCAACGATGTGCACGACAGGAATGCTGTACCGGCAAAAAATGAGACGGAGGGGCATCGCGGTATTAAATGCAGATGCTGGACTCATAGCCCTGTAATTATCTGTATCTGCACGGCACAATACCAGGCCAGGTCTGGATGCACGCACTCATTGGAGCTTCCGGATACCATTGCCCAGCTGGATACCAAGTTCACCTGAGTCTTGGGGCGTGATACAAAGATAGCTTGAACCGCTGGGATTGGAAGGTGTGGTAGAGGAACTTTCTTGACCTTCCGAGCTGGGTTGTCCCAGAGCAACAGAACGCTGCCGCCGAGGGACGGCTGGGCAAGCCCAGATCTTGGGCAAACACCTGGGGGCGACGAGGTCGACGAGGGGGTGCCTTGGGTGCGATAGGCACTTCATGGCAACTTGTTAAGCAGTTCGGGGGCGTTTTCTTGGGGTTGATATGCGATGCAATCACCTTCCCGAATAGTCAGTGGTGGGCAGTGGTGGTGCCGGTAATTGCTGGGCATTTCGTATAAACGATGCACGTCCTATCACTCGCATCTGGGCACTGTGCGACGAGCTCTTGGAATCGCTTGACTGCTGGGTAATATTTGAGAAACCGAGCAGCCATCAATTTTCCGGGTCGAACCACCTTCTGTTATCATTCCAGAAATCGTTGGCTTCTAGGCATACCGCCTGGGCAGCCTGTCACAAGAGCAAATGCAGTCTTATCGCACTTCGTCGAGGCTTCGTCGCCGCTGCCAACCGCGGACCTTGACATAGACCGACTGGGGCGTTGCTCGCGCACCCCGAAAATCGTTGGATTCCATCCCTGGAAGGCGTTCTTGGGCATTACTCTACTTCGTCAGATCGCGGTCTTATACTTATTGGCAAGTGTCTGATGCTGGATTGGACGGCGGCGGCTGGATGATGTTGGAGGTTGAAGAAGATGAAAGTCCACTGTTCTCATGCTGACTGCCAAGTGCTGGGCGCGTCTAGCGTAGAGGTTGCTAACATGTGACCTTCTGTCTTGGGTGTGATTTGAATCCTGGTGCAGTATGCAACAGCAGTAGTCAATCTCGGGGTAATCGAATGCTTAAGCCTATTGGAGAATGATACTGCGCTGCGCCTGATTTGAAATATGTTGCTTTGATTCTTAGGTTTAGCCGATTCCCTTGCTTCAAGCGCATTGGTGGAGCTCTTGCCTCTTCAGAACATTGCCTGTGGTACCAAGTGCTTGTTAAATGGCTCATAGAAATTGCCCAGACCTTCTAGAAGGAAGATGGACCGAGGGTGAAGATGTTTCCAAAGTGTCTTGCAGTCAATAGTCATGGTGGCGCGGCAATTGATAAGTCATGACTGGTGAGCTAAACCCTCGATCACAGCTTCGCACCTGATGTCTCTCCTTCCAAACACAACATGTCTCCTTATATCCATTGAAGACTATTATACATCACATCTGCGATTCAACGACGTCCGTCAGAACTTAAAAGCAATGTGCAGCGCTTCTGTGTGTTGACGTAAGAAGTGAGGTTGCACGCATCTATAGGATATCATCAAGACGGGGGATTTCATATCGAAAGCGCGATGCTGCAAATCCTTCAAATAGTCTCACAAATTTACAGACTGGACGACCAATTTTCACAACGAAATCTTCACCCGTCATGCCACATGGTTGTAAGAATATATCGCATATGTGGAAATCTTGCATGGTACCTGACCCAAGCGAGTGTTGTTCAGGAGAAGCTAAACGAGCTTTGGGCCCTAGGTAACAAAGTTGACACACTTGGTAGAGCACAAGGAGTGACATAGAGAAGTCCAAAGCTTTGTGGAAACGAACTTCGATATCTTCCCTTCATGGTAGACTATGACGAGTCTCGGATTCTGCCAATCCCGCGAATTCCTAAGGAGAATTTCCAAATATCGTCATCTCGCAGCTTTCAAGCAGTGTTGCACAGCTCTCTGATCTAGTAAGCACACATTCATTGTCGTATTCGTTATCGCAACCCATCACCTAGATTTTAGCCACCCCCGCAGCCTCACGGGCCTGCTTGATATCCGCGTCCGTCAAGTCTGGTCCGCCGGGTATCTTCTCCCCGAGCCGATTCATGTTATAGAGGTTTTCAATCATGGGTTCGTCACCAAAGTGTGTGTTATGCTTCAATCCGTAAGCATTCATGTCATGGAGAGACACTCTGAAGAAGTTTGGAGACGGTAGTTTGTGGAACTTGGAGGGATTGTTCCCTGGATGAAGTGCCACGACGTATATGCAATCTGGAGAAACATACCTCGAATTCAGGTTCTTCCCCGTACGCCAGACGAGCCGCATCGACAAGCATCCGTGCAGTCATACCCCATACTTTGTATCTCATCATGCCATCGTCTTCCGCTTCGTCAAGTTGTTCCGCAATTGCTGCCTGTCCACCCTCCCTGACTTTCGGCTTTGTTACATTCTGATTGTTGATAGGGACGTAGAAGTTGTGCATTCGCCACTGGGTGCCGTGAAAGTCTAGCCATTGACCTGCGTACCAATCCTCTTTCTTCCCGACGATCTGGTCTCCTTCTTGAATTTCATCTTGTTCTCTGAGAAAATTATGAAACGGTGCCGAGAAAACACTTGATAGAGTCAGCGTGATGTCCAGCTTTCAATAACCTTTGACCGAACAAATGATCTCCTCTGAATGTACTGGAATATCCAGTCCGGGAAAGCACCTACGCTGCAACTTCTTTTGCATCAAGACGTGGTATCATACTCTCCTCCACACTAGCGGCTTTTCCCTCCCCATTGTCGTCCGCGTGCAGGAACGCAACACAAGGCCTTACTGCAAGTGCAGTCTTTGCGAAACTAAATGGCAACTGGCATAAATGCTCTATTCGAAATGGACGTGGGATTTTAGAGTCGTCTCGAGGAAGACCGATCTCCTCGCAAGCTTCCCTTCTAGCGATATCAAAAGGCTTCTCGTCAAGTGTGTCTGCTTTTCCACCAGGGAAAGCTGCCTGTCCTGCTTCTTGTCAGAATAAAATCCAGATACAGTCAGGTGACTTGTACCAGAGTAGTTTCTTAGAGTCGAGGCACGCATTGTAAGAACAACACGAAGGTCACCCCGGCGATCCGCGAACAGCAGGATCAGCACTGCGGCCTTCCTGCTCAGCGGAAGCTTGTCCCATGTTGCGAAAGGGGGAGGCGTGTACGCCCTCAGACGAGCAATAGCTGCCTATGCCCGCTTAGTGACTGAACGGGGTGACATTGACGAGTACTTACGACTGAAGCGGGAGTGAGTGGAGCCATGCTACTTGCATCGAAATATTGGGCTTCCTTGATACTCTCGATGATCTCTTTCACATCTCTCTCATCGATGGTTAGACTCGGTTCCGACGCTGATTCTACTCCTGTTTCAAGACCTCCTAGAGACATTGTAGATCCAATATATGTGGTGGTAGTATTAAGGCTGGTCAAGTTCCGCACCCTTGTCTTCGAACTACCCAGTGATGATAATTGCCCCAGTGCGGGGTATTTAGGAGATCAGACCTCATCAATGATTGGAGCTCGCCACTGCCCCTCTTTTAGTTCCGCCTAAGAGCCGGAGCTCCAAGCGGATTACTAGACCTCGGCAACTTTAATCTCAGCTTCTCCCTTACCTGCCTACTACTACTTTATATTATTTTGTACAGTTGATCAGATCTGGTCCAATACTGCATCACTTCAATGGAAAAACATTTGTCGGATATCCTTTCTCATGAGCGCCTCATGATGGTGTCATTCCAGCTAAGATCCAAAAGGGAACAACAGAAAGAAATGATTGGTATACGATGTCGCAATCCTTAGCATTGCCTCCATTTCCAATGAAACACGATAAGACCTGCAGGGTACTGCCCCTCTCAGCTTCTTTTGGAAGACACAGGTTGCAAGAGATATGTTTATAAGAGAGAGCCCTGCTCTCCTTTGTTATACCCAAGCTATCCTTCACTTACCTAAAGATATCTCTCGATTGCTTGGAGTTCATAAGCTCATTTTCCTCAAAAGCAACCAAACAATTACGACATTCGCCTGATCCGAGATATAATGGCACCTACACCAATTCAAGAGAATCTTGTCAGCTCCAACAAAGCTTACGCAGCCAGCTTCACTCAAGGCCACCTTGCATTACCTCCAGCGAAGAAGTATGCTGTGGGTATGTCTGCCAGGCCTTCACCTGCTTCCTGATTCTCTCGAGTGCATTGTTCGATACTGCAGTCCAATATTGAGACTCAGTGTTGCGGGACCAGACACTAACATCTCATAGTCACTTGCATGGACGCAAGAATTGACCCTGCGTCAGCATACGGAATCTCTCTCGGCGATGCCCACGTGATCAGGAACGCAGGAGGAAATGCCCGCGATGCTCTCCGCTCCCTCGTCATCTCCGAACAGCTTCTCGGTACTCAAGAGATCATTCTCGTCAAACATACAGGGTGCGGTATGCTCACATTCAAGAATGAAGATGCAGCTGGACTTGTGAGGAAGAACTTAGGAGAAGCTGCTGTTGCTGAGTTGGCTGCTTTCAAGGGGGATTTCCAGGCTTTTCCGGAATTGGAGGCTGCTGTCAAAGATGATGTGGAGTTCTTGAAAGGAAGCAAATTGATTCCGGATAGTGTTACAATCAGTGGATGGGTGTATGAGGTTGAGACTGGGAAGGTCAAGAGTGTGGTTTGAGAAGAATCAATTTGTGGATTACGAACTTGAATCTGGGTATAAGGTATTCTGTTGGTATTGTCAGAGTGAGTTGGATTGGGTATGGTATTCGATGATACCCGGCAAGTTGGACCTGTTGTTGTATTTTTCTCGGCGTCATTCTTATGATCTGCGAAATGGACTTGTTTGTTCCCCTACTCCCAAGTTCACTGTCCCTCTCGTTGACCGTAAAATGTGTTGTTTGCAAATGGAATCAAACCTTGGGCTGCCATAGTCAACCAACTCTCCCAGAAACAATTCGTTTCGAGAGTTTTGTAGCTTGGACTTGGTAGCCTATCGGATTGCCCAGATCCAGCACATCTGACCGTACCTGCAGCTCGATTCCGACAGCTGAATTTCTCCAGCTTGTATCACCAGCGCCCGCCTCTCTCCCTCTTTTGTTTCTTACTTACTCCCCCACTCGGAATTCACTTATTAGCTCCTCTCAATGTCTATGCCGTCCGAATAATTCGAAAATGTTGTGAGTATTCCAGCACTCCACTGAATGTGGAGTTGGGGATCAGAGCTTCCCCACTGGCGCTGAGCTCAGGTCCCCGCAGCGGAGCTCCGTCATCCCTGCCCCAGTGAAACGTTCCATATGGTAGCTACGTACTGACATCAACACAGCTCCTCTCTTTCACAACATCCTCTCAAGTCCTTACAGTCAATTGTCCAAAACACAATTATGGGCGGAGAAACCATCGAGACCGCGAAGCATAAGAGCACCTATCCAAAACTGTCCGACCATCCAGTTGGACAATGGATTCCAAACATCTACAAGGAGCGTATTGCTCAGTTCTATGGTGGGGGGCAGTATGAGGGCAAGAATCTGAGAGCGTATGCCATTTCCCGGATTTTCAGACCAGTAAATCCAGAAGCTAATTGTCGGACACAGAATGATGGACGAGGGTGTTGCGTCCGGAACGCCGCATGTCAAGCTCTCTGTCTGGGACGCTCCCGACCTGACTCGACCAACCTTCAAAGATGCCACCAGCCACACTTTCAAGAAGACATCAGTAGGAGAATGGTTTGGCCCATCTTGGTCGACCCATTGGTTCAAGGTGCAGCTTACCGTACCATCCGAGCTTTGCAAGAAGGAATTACTCGAACTACACTGGGATGCGAACAACGAGGGGATGGTATGGACAGAGGACGGCAAGCCGCTTCAGGGATTGACTGGAGGTGGAGAGCGAATAGAATGGGTCCTTCCAGACAAGTTCAGGGACGGAAAGGAACACACAATCTATATTGAAATGGCCTGTAATGGCATGTTTGGAAATGCTCCTGGTGGAGACTCCATTCAACCTCCGGACCCAGACAAGTACTTCCAACTCAGCAAAGCAGACATCGTGGCTGTCAATAGTGAGGCTCGGCAATTGTGGATCGATATTTGGATTATTGGAGACGCTGCCAGGGAGTTTCCGGCCGATTCATGGGAGCAGCATAAAGCCCTGAAGGTTGCTACCGCCATTATCGACGCCTTCGAGCTTGGTAACCAGGATTCTATTATCAAGGGCCGCAAAATTGCACAAGAGTACCTCGGCAAGAATGTCAGCTCGTCCAAGGTATACGATACCGGAACTCAACCAATTGTTTATGGTATCGGCCACTGCCATATCGATACTTGCTGGCTCTGGCCGTGGGCGGAGACTAAGAGAAAAGTTGCCAGATCATGGTCGAATCAGTGTGACTTGATGGACCGCTATCCGGAACATCGGTTCAGTGTTTCGCAAGCCCAACAGTACAAATGGCTCAAGCAGTACTATCCTTACGTGTTTGACCGTGTCAAGGAGAAGGTTAAGAAAGGCCGTTTTCAACCTGTTGGAGGAAGTTGGGTCGAGCATGACACTAATATGCCAAGTGGCGAATCGCTTGTCCGTCAATTTGTGTACGGCCAAAGATTCTTCGAAAGCAACTTTGGGGAGAGATGCCGTACATTTTGGCTACCTGATACCTTTGGTTATTCTAGTCAACTTCCACAATTGTGCAGGCTGGCTGGTATGACTCGCTTCTTCACCCAGAAGCTAAGCTGGAACAACATCAACAAATTCCCTCACACAACTTTCAACTGGGTGTCTCTCGATGGCAGTCAGGTTATTTGCCATATGGCTCCTTCCGAGACTTATACAGCCGAGGCGAATTTCGGCGATGTGAAGAGATCTGTAACTCAACATAAATCTATGGATCAGGACGAGACCTCACTTCTTGTATTCGGCAAGGGTGATGGCGGCGGTGGGCCAACTTGGCAGCATTTGGAGAAGCTCCGAAGATGTCGAGGCATGAGCGACACTGTTGGAATGTTACCCAGAGTCCACATGGGCGACTCCGTGGAAGACTTCTTCGACCGTCTTGAGAAGAAGGTTGAAGGTGGTCTAGACTTTGTTACCTGGTATGGCGAGCTTTACTTTGAATTGCACAGAGGCACCTACACTACGCAAGCAAACAATAAGCGCAACAATCGAAAATCGGAGATCATGCTTCGCAATGTTGAGTTGCTGGCTACTCTTGCAAGCATCAAGTCCGGATACAAATATCCCAAGGAAAAGATTGATGACATGTGGGAAGCCGTTCTATTGTGCCAGTTCCATGACTGTCTTCCTGGCAGTTCTATTGAAATGTGTTACGATGACAGTGACGAGGTAAGTTGGACCCCAGGAGCTGGACTGAATAGAATGCTAACGTTGATGGAGCTCTATGCGAAAGTCTTCGAGACTGGTGAGAAGATTTTGAAAGAACTGGAAGAACTTCTTGGAGTTCAGAGTATCGAACAAGCCAAGTCTACGGAGAATCTGGTCGCTCTGAACACCATGCCATGGCACCGCCGAGAGGTCGTCTCAATCGGCGATGGTAAGGCTGGAGTTGCATGTGGTGATGGACAGTTGCTGAACATCAAGACCTTCAAAATTGCTGAAGTTCCAGAGGTAACAGTAGAGGAGATCAAGAGTGGCGTCTTCGTCTTGCAAAATGATCAACTCCGGGTGCAGGTCGATGGCGGCTGCATTACTTCGCTCTACGACCGTAAGGCTGAGCGAGAGGTAATTGCGAAGGGAAAGAAAGGCAACCAGCTGGTGATTTTCGACGACAAACCCCTCTATTGGCAAGCTTGGGACGTTGAAGTTTACCATTTGGACTCTCGCAAGGAGTTGAAATCTGGTATAACCAAGATCGTCCAACAAGACGCTCATCAAGTCAGTGTCATGACAGAGACAAAGATCAGCGACAAGAGTTGGGCAAAGACATATATCACTCTTTCCGCTGCTTTCAAGGGCCAGCAGTCATATGTTGAGATGCACAGTGAGGTAGAGTGGCGCGAGGATATGAAGTTCTTGAAGGTTGAATTTCCAGTCGACGTCAGAAACACCGAGGCTTCATACGAGACTCAATATGGTATTGTACGACGACCGACTCACTATAACACTACGTAAGTCTACTATATGCTTGGCAAGAGTGCGTTTCTGACCTTAGACAGCTGGGACATGGCCAAGTTTGAGGTTTGCTGCCACAAATATGCAGATCTTTCTGAGCATGGCTATGGCGTGTCTATTTTGAACGACAGCAAATACGGTTTCGCTACCTGCGGCAACTTGATGCGCCTTTCTCTCCTCCGCGCCCCCAAGGCACCCGATGCACACGCAGACATGGGTCGTCACCACATCCGCTGGGCTATCCTTCCCCATCAAGGAGATCTTGGCTCGACTACTGTCCGCACAGCGTACAACTTCAACAATCCGCTCAAACTTGCCCAATCTTCAAAGACTCTAGAAGCTTCAGCATTCAGCAGTCCCATCAAGGTCACGGGTAGCCCATCCCTGATTCTAGACTGTGTAAAGAGAGGCGAGGACGACGAAGATGTCAGCAGAGGGGAACTTGCGAAGCGTAAAGGCAAGAGTGTGATCTTGCGTATTTATGACAGTTTGGGAGGTACAAGCAAAGGGACGATCGAGACATCATTGGATGTGAAGAAGGTTTGGAAGACTAATATCTTGGAGGACGATGAGGAGGAATTCAAGATCGAGAAGGGTAAGATTGATATCTCACTCAGGCCTTTCGAGGTTGCGACTTTCAGATTGCAATTGTAGGAATCGAGGGGATTGATGAAGCATGCTCTGCATTACGGGATAATGAAAATCAATTAGGAAGATCTCACGTCTTGAATTACATATGTGTCTGCCCACTCAGTCAGCTCTCCAATGACACCTTAGTAAAGGAGAGCACCACATTCTACTTTCAGCAAACAGTCTTTAATTGCCTGACCAGCACGGGATTTGAAGCCCCACGAGGCCTGAGCATGCCCTGTAAAACCCACTCTACCCGCTGAGAACGGGAACGGGTCTCACCCGAGGAACCTATTTTTGAGCCTAGTTCAGCGACATTTGGCATCTTCGCTGTCGCTGACATGATCTTTCATCTATCTCAATACAAGGAAATAACTTTGCCTGCCCCGACATATATTGAAAATCTGCAAAGTCATCACTCATCATTCAGCTGGTAGGCTAGCTTTCAGAAACACGAAGTTGTACCCCTCAAAAGACATGCCGGGATGTCTAAATTAGGACGCAAGCAAGCAATGGAACGTCACGATGAGGGGAACACCACCTTCCCCATCGTGCACCCTGCTGAAAGAAAGCATGCTCTTTGGACGGACCGGCAAATAAAATGTCGAATGGAAGGAAGAGAGGGCTGAGTCGGCCTGCATATGTACAACGTCGTTTGCAAGAAGCTGCAGGTTCGAAGGCTGAGCCGTAGATCTTCCCCTGCGGGTTCCTGACAAACGCATGCACTACGGGCCTAGCCGGCCGCCCCCAAAAGCCTCCATTTTGCATTGTCATCTCAATTAGACTGCGTATAGTTTTCTACTCTAGCTTAATTTGAACCTTTTCTTTGGAGATCATTGCATCCTGTTAGGAAGAGGGGAAGGCCATATCTAGTCGTTCGGCGCTTCTTCCTAGTCCGGGGGCCGAAATCTCCTCATGGCAGTTGCTGAATTGGGAGAAAGGTCAAGGATCCCATTCCTCACTTTACATTTCCGCTTATACATACCTCACGAGTCTTGTGTTTCCTCGGGTCTGGGGTCAAGATACTGAGTGTCTTCCGGTCACAAGCGAACTTAAGTTCAGTATTGCCTCTTCTCCTTCGAGGATATAAGGTGGTCGGCGCTCCCTCATATCTCCTTCACTTCACACCAACCTCAAGTCGATTATCCAACACCATGAGATTCCTCCTCAAACTCCCCTTCGCCCTCGGGCTCCTCTCACAAGCCGTCTCGGCTCAGAAAGCTGTCTTCGCTCATGTCGTCGTCGGTAACACGGCTGCTCACTCGCAAGCTACTTGGGCACAGGATATACAGCTCGCAAGGAATACTGGAATCGATGCTTTTGTTCTGAATATCGCCTATCCGGACGGCAACATTCCTGGTCAAGTTGCGAATGCTTTTGCGGCTGCTGAGGCTGCTGGTAGCGGCTTCAAACTGTTCTTTGCTTTTGATTATTTGGGAGGTGGTCAGGTTAGTATATTTTCCAAGATTCACTGACTGGCTTGATTTAAAGCTCAGGAAGCAGCGCAGTTTCTTGCTGAAGTCAAGACCCAGCTAACGTTGAGCAGCGATGGCCCTCGACTGGATCCAATTCCGTCGTATCATACCTGAATCAATACAAGAACAGCCCCGCTTATTTCCGTTACAATAATGCCCCGTTCGTATCAACATTTGAAGGTGTAGATGACAGTAGGTTCCATCCTTAGTACCCTCAAAATGCGACAATCGCCTTGAAAGGACTATCACTGATTTATCTCCTCCCAGTCAACCAATGGGCAGAAGGTGGACCGATTCGATCTGCCGTGGGAGCAATCTACTTCGTACCTGACTGGTCCAGTCTAGGCCCTCAGAACTTCGCCTCTCACTTGAACAACGTACAAGGCGCCTTTAGTTGGGAAATGTGGCCCAACGGAGCCAGCAATAAGACTACAGACAGCGATTTCGCCTGGAAAGGAGCCATCCAAGGAAAGAGTTACATGATGGGCGTATCTCCCTGGTTCTTCCATTCAACCAACGGTGGTAAGAAATGGGTTTGGAGAGGTGATGATCTATGGGCAGATCGCTGGGCTCAGACTTTGCAAGTCAACCCTGAATTCGTACAGTAAGTCTTCCGCCTGCTCGCTCCCCCTGAACGTCTCGATAATGACAAAATAAACAGGATCGTCACTTGGAACGATTTTGGCGAGTCTATGTATGTTGGACCAGTTCGTTTTGGCAGCGAGATCGCCTCAGGTGCTGAAGTGTACGTGGATGGACAGTCGCATGAGAGCTGGCTCGACTTCCTTCCTTATTACATCGCGAAGTACAAAGGCCACCCATTCGACATCACTCGTGACCAGATGCAGTACTGGTACCGCACGCATCCAGCTGCAGCAGGAAGCACTTGCGGTGTAGTTGGCAACAATGCCGATCAAGGCCAGCAAGAGCTTTCTCCTAATGCTGTGCTTCAAGATGGTGTTTTCTTCAGTGCCTTGCTCAGCTCACCAGCCGAGGTTCATGTCCAGATTGGCAACAATCCTGTGACGGTCTATAGTGGTAATTCTGGGATCAACCACTGGAGTCAGCCGTTCAATGGACAAACTGGTGCACCGAAGTTCAGTGTTGTGAGGGGTGGAAGTACCACAGGAAGCGGGACTGGGAAAGCCATTACAGCGTCCACCACTTTGGCGAATGGTTGCTCGAATTACAACCCGTGGGTGGGAAGCTTCTGATTGTCATACTGTTGGAGAGCTAGTATTGAAACAAAGTAAACATACATTTTACACTGGAAATGATGATCAATGTAGCAATCAAAAGAAAGAATTTTTATTGTCCAGTGTCCCAGCTCATTAATCCAAAACCTATCTCCAATCTTTTGTCCTAACTGTCCCATTTTTCACTCCCACTTTACAGCCATTCTGCGACCCTACCATCTACCACGACACAGTCAGCATCATCTTTTCTAATGAACCCCTCAACATCGAGCATAGACCTACCAGGACTCTGGTCCGTAATCCCAACCACAACCATCCTCTTCTTCAAACTTTCCCTCCTCTTCTCCTCCTTACTCGGCCCAACAACACTCTTCCCCACCTTCTCAAGAACCCCCTTTCCCCTCATCACACCCTCCATGAAGCCATGTTTTAGCGGCATAGGCGTCGCCGGCCCATCAGCTCTCCTCGCACCATTCGTAATGACGTACTTCCTGCCACCTGGCGGACTCGATCGACTTTCACTCGACGGTGATGTCGGAGACAGATGTCTGATCGTGGACGACACCGTCCGCTTGATCGTCCGCGTTGTAGATGGCGACGGCATGGAATCAGTGCGTTCGTCGTCGTCGTCCTCAACAGCACCTCCTGGCGCGTGGAATGGGAACGGACTTTTCAGCGGGTGTTTGACCCCGGTCCCGAATCGCTTTCTTCTGCTTCCGGATTTGGGTGGTTCGGGGAGGGGCGGGAGCGTGAGATGGTCGCTCTCCATGGTGAACATGGGACTTACTGGTGTGGCTGTGTGTTTACTTTTGCTGGGGTACTTGGATGACTTGGGGCTGGAGAAGCCCCATTCTAGGGAGTCTCGGGCTGCGCGGAGAAGGGATGGTTTTCTGTCTTTGGCCACGGTTGTGTGTTTCGGTTTTGCCCATTGTTTCGCCCGGGGATTGGAAGACTTGGATATCGTAGATTGTGGCGAGGGAGCTAGAGCTGAATTCACTGGATTGGCGGCTTTGGGGACGCTTGGATGATCCTGTTCTGATCCTGTGTCATATCGACGCTGTTCCTGAGCGAGCATCTCCGGAAGTGTGGTTATTTCATTGGAGTCTCTCGAATGCACACTTGTTGGGAAGCTGGACAGTGGCAACGAGTCATCCTGGGAAGGCCGTCGGTCCTGAGGTAATAGTTCTGTTTCTGTCTGTGGTAATGGTAGGCCCGGTCGTATATTCCGCTCGTCCAACTTTGCCTTCATGTTCGGTCTTGAAATATTCGAGGGTTTTGAGCCCTGTTCGGAGATGTTGTAAATGGATGATGTTAGGTACTCGCCCTCAGAATGCGAGGATCGCGCGATTGATGTGCTCGAGTTCTTCGGGGATCCTGCTTGCTCATATCGGAATCCAGCTTCAGCTTGACTGTAGAAACTGCCTGAGCTGTGTGAAGATATGGGTCTTATAGGCGATTGTGGGAGTATTGGACGAGCTCTCTGGGTTGGTGATAGCTGCTGATGCTCGATTGGGAGAGCTCGCTCGAATCTTGGGTCGAAACCTGTAAGTTGGAGAATCTTTTGGGAGGACTTAGTCATCGGCGGTGTTCTTGTCGGTGTTGGAGACTGCTGTCCAAAAGTGAACGACAGTGGCGAGGGTGATAGCTTGAAAGTGGGTGACCGTGGTGATTGTATTGGGTGCGTACTGATACAACACACTGTCTCTGGCACAGATGAAGAAACTTCTTGGTTCATCTTCTCCCGAGATCTGTTCTCATCAATCCATATTTGACTTCTTCGTGGGTTTCTGCTAGGCACACTTGGCGTGTCCTTACCATCAGTGTTATATGCAAAGCGAGGCGGCGATAGACGTGCATCTGTAGAGATTGAGACATCCATGCCTCTTTGTGATGACGAGTTGGTCGCTTCCTTTGGTTGGAACGACATCGGCCGCAATGGCATTACAACTGAATCCATACTGCCTCTATAAAGCAAATATATGCTCAGGAGGAGGAACCTCGTGCTTAGAAGACTCGATATCCCATGCCGAGAATTATACTTGAAGCCGCAAGCGAGAAAGCAACAAAGGAACATGGCATACGTGCGGATTGATGCGGACGCAGGACTGCAATCTTTGTTCTGTATTGAGGTAAAGCCAATGGCGGAACATATAGTTTATAGATGGCATTTTTCAAACAAAGAGCATCCTTGGATCACTCCACCTCGCTCGAAATATAAAATATGGAAAGTAATATTGAGCCCATAGTCATTCAATTTAGAAGCAAGAAATGAAATAAGGACTTCAATCAAGGCAACGAATCGGCAGCACCCCCTACTTTCTGCCGAAAATGCTTGCCACAAGTTCTTCCACATCTTGCGTGGTCATGCCAGTGATCCCCAACACACTACAGGATACCATCAGTATATGCTATTCCCAATTCGCACGTCGTTTTATGGAAGGGAAAATGATTACAGAGCAGACACAGGCAATCGACAGAGGCGAAAAAATCACTGACCTATTGTGCACATGCTCGAATTTGTTGCCATAGCCTGACGCAAAGATGGCCCGTTTCAAGAAGCCTAACATCGTCAATGGACCAACCTCGTTATTCTGAATCTGTGCCAGGGAATCTTTCTCCAACGCTGCGGTATCCACTTGCTTCACGTCCCATGCCTCACCAGGCGTCAGAGCTTGAGCAAGCTGAAGCAGTTGATTCTGGGACACATCGATATCCTTCACCCAAACAGCACGGTCAGCGGTCTCTCGAGGATGTGTGAGAATCCGTCTCACTGCCTTGCCGACTGTGGACAAACGGCTAGTACTGAATAGTTGGTTTCCATCGTCATAAATCTCCGCCTTGCGCTCCTTGAAATTGAAATACAGTCCATTTCTCAAGCCCCAATCAAGAAAGGCACCATTGTACACGAGAGTGTAGCTAAGGACACCCTTCACAGCCAATGAGTCGAGGTACTCCTCCATTTCGACCTTAGCTGCAAATACGGGAAGCGTCCTCGTTTGCGGATTCTTGAGATCACACCCGAATTCGGAAGGGATGACTCGCTTCACTCCGGCCTTCACGGCAGCGTCGATGAGAAGTTTTTGGGAAGGAATGGCCAGAGTCGCTACGGCTGACACAAGAGCATCTTGACCTGATAGAGCAGCCGTCAAAGACTCAAGATCTGCATAGTCAACCTTGACAACTTTCACGTCGGGGGAAAAGCTGTGACTGCTAGATTGGCGTGTCAAGACCGTGATGTCGAAGAGTTTGGATTCAAGAAGCTCCTTGAGTATAGCAGCGCCGAGATTGCCGGAAGCCTTTTTAAATTAGAGTTTGAAGTTGAGAGCTACAAGATGGAGGCACTCACCCCTGCGAAAGCGACTTTCTTGATGCTGATATCGTAAGGCATTTTGACGTAGTATGAAGCTGTGGAGTCTGAAAAAGAATGGGGAAACTTCAACACGGAGGAAGTCCCAGATCAGGTCACCTTATATACCACGGGGAACAACATATAGTACCGAGAAAGCCATATCCGGGGTAATGGGGGTAATCAACTTCCCCTCACCCGTAAAATGAGGTGATGTTGAACACGCGAGAATGCTTGTACCTTGCAAATGGCTTCCCAAGACCAATCGATACTGTGGGGATAACTGTGGTACATGGCAAGAACTTCACATTACTGCCAAAGAGCCACTGGGCTTGACAGTCACACAGCTTCTTGCTGCATTTCTGTGAGTGTATTGATCACGAAGAGATAGATTGCTATCGACCCACCCATTACACTCTGTCAACAACCCAACACATAAGTATCTGCAAGAGTTAAGAATCGGAAATGCTCCCATAGTTCGACTCCTCACGGGGCCCTCACGGGTTACTGGTTGTGATTTCCAGGTACTTTCAATGTCTCTGGAAGAACTGTTCGTGTGGCCGTAAGCTGAAGCATGGCATCATAGTGGTGTGAAGATGTGGCGGGAGAGAGGTGCATCAGGAGATCTCGTTGCCGCTTCTTTCCGCACGGGGCATCGGCTGACAAACAGTATGCTACTGTACTGTTGGTAAGTATCCTTTCCGTCCCCATTTCCCAGCCACCCAAGAACATCAAAAAGGAATCATCTTTGTGAATATTCAAAATGAGGGATGAAAGGCATGAACAGTACAGAGCTTTCAATCTATTTCGCTCCAAAAACAAGACAGAGAGTCGAGAATTTACCTCACTACGGACTCTTTCCGGGATGCGTGGATCAAGAAGTGCAGCTCATGGAGCTGCTTTTTTTTTCCCATTCTTTGTGTATCTCGTCTCTAACATCCTTGCTGTTTGATATCATGTCGTATCAATTTTGCGACCATGCGCCGTCTCTGCAATTCTCACCTGCTGCTCTCCTCAAAAAGCCCGCTACTTTGTCTGGCATCGCCAAGTGAGGGCTGTGAGAAACAAAAAGTCGTTCCGTGTCGATATCTCCACCTTCCCTCTTGACTGTTGCTATCATTGATTCTTGCAGCTCAAGCGGAACAGGCTTGTCGTTCTCGCATAGCAAATATGATGTTGGAATCCTCTTCCAGGCTGCTGACTTCGTCTTCGTCATGAAAGTTGCGAGTGAGTGAACTCTCAGCTTGGACACCCACTCGTCGGCCTCGTCAGACGGAAGGTCGTGATAAAAAACATCCTTGTTGATCTCGTCTGGGAATTTGAGATTTCCATCCTGTGGATAACCGTCAGCAACGTCTTTCGTCGAAATTCAATATCGACACTTACAGCATCTGGTACCCATATCGGTAGCGGTCCGCCCAGGACGTCCGAAACGCTGGTTTCTTCAGGAAGGATGAAAGATGTAACGAAGGCCAGTCGCACTACTCCTCCAGCTTTCCCGTCACATTGTCTTTCTGCCTTACTCAGACCATCGAGAGCGCTACAGGCCGGAACTCCTCCCCAGCTATGGGCGGAGACAACAACATCTGACCCAGTATCAATCTCCTTGACGACGGCAGCTCTGACTGCAGCAATGTCCTCATCAAGCGAATCCACTGCCGGTACATTTCCTGTGCCCGGGAAAGAAAAAGTGACGCACTTGTAGCCAATTGGCTCAAGGATACTGATGACCTTGTCGAAGAAGCTGGGGCTATGCCAGGCCCCATGGCAGAAGACAATCGTTGGCTTAGGCATTATGGAGAATTGGTCGTACTTTTGTGGGAAGGGAAAATTCTAAGACGATGATGGAATGATGATGAACTGAAGATGAGAATTGATTTCTGCTAAGCTTGAGGAGTAATTAAGGAATGGTACTGACTTTATAGGTTCGTGGTGAATTTATGATCTTGAGATACAAGTGCTTGGCGGCACAATAAACACTCACGTCTACTTCAGCTTTCCAAGCCGATTATCACTGGACTGGCGGGCCAAGTAGCCCAAAACGGACACTTTTGTGATTTATTTTCGCAGCCAGTGAGTAATTCCCCGGTTCAAGATCCAGCAAGTCGTATGCGACATACTGAAGGAACTCCGTGTCTGATACCACGCCACGCTGTATGAACGGACGGTTGGTCCTCTACGGTAAGACAACAGTAATCCCATCCTTCTAGCTCCCGAAGCCGAGCACTCTCTAGCCAAAAGTAGCCCCATGATACGCCCTGCTTCAGAACACCTCGTCAGATGTTGGTCTTGGCGGGTGATCTAAGCTTGATTTATCTAGACCGCGGAGGGGGATCTCGGTCTAATATATCCTTAGGGACAAGCTTCAGATCCAGATAAGACACTGATGCGAAAGTAGTACGATAGAGCCAATCGTTGGCAGTCCATCGTGCTTAGCCCCTATTGTACAGGGCCTGCTTCAACTAGATTAGTGCTGACAACACTCGCCAAGCCACAGACAACTTTGACAACATGTCCGATCCCGAGCACATGTCGAGCACAGCGACAGACAGCTCTCCTTGAATCTCCGAGAACAGAATCATGGATCAAGTCGTGTACTTCCATTCCAATCCAGTGCCCCAGAGAGTACACAAGAAATCCACTACTGGCTGCAGAGCTTGCAAAGTTCGAAAAGTGAAGGTTGGAGCTTCTCCTCGAAAGTAACTCAATGTCGTGTGCAAGCTGATTCGATCTAGTGCGATGAACAGAAGCCTGTGTGTAAAAAGTGTCAAGTGCATTTCAAGAATATCACGAGTTGTGATTATGAATCTTCGAGACTAAGCAAGAAAATCGAGCCAATAGCTAGAGGGCAACTCAAGGCTTGCGAGCCGGTGAACTATACATCACCGAAGAGCATCCCACAACGAGAATCAAGCGAGTCATCGGAAGGTGATGGAATCTTGAGTGACAATGTACAAGCAAAACGTATTTTGAGTTGGTCCCGACATTCTGCTTTCAAGCCAGCATGTTGCAATTGTCCTTGCCATCATCCTGGTATACCTACCTCTACCGATTTTGCATTGATTAGCACTGAATTTGCCTCCGTAGAGTTCACAAATATGCTACTCGATGCAGTGTTTGGTATATGTAGAATATGCGGCAATCTTCCGAACCTCTCGCCCTACACTAGAGATTGCAACCCTGTCATGTCTGATACTGTCCTCATGGCGGGAAGGATAGACCCTTTTCAAGTACTCCCTGCAGAGAGCACTCCACGTGTTCATTCATTGATGCACCATTGTACGTCTTGGAATAGCCAGGAAGCACCCCCTTCTACTAATATCGAGAATAGGGAATACAACTCTAGCTCTTTTCCCAACCCAGATCCACTCCCAATACTGCACCAATCCTCTCTGGCTATCAGCAGCCATCGCCAACCCCACCCTGTTCAACACCACATTGTATGTGGCGGCTATCCACGATGCTGGACTTCACGGCTGTAGAGATACAGTCGAGTCACTCTTCTACAAAGCTCAGACGATTCGAGTGTTGAACGAAGCTCTGCGTAATCCTGCTCAGGCAGTGAGCGACGAGACACTTTCAGCCGTTCTGCTACTCACTCACATCGTGGTAAATATTCCCTCAGAACCTCGTTACCTTGGTTGATAGCTTGAAAGACTTTCATGAACGAACTGACCTTTCAGAGCATCATCGGCAAACCAGAAGAAGTCGAGACCCACCTCAACGGCCTCCGGAAAATGATTGATCTCCGGGGTGGAATCCAAACCTTTTCGGTGGCAGGTGTATTCCTGCACATGCTCTGCACCACCAATCACTTGACAGCCGTGATATCGGAAAGTCAAGCTCTGCAACCAGCCTCGCCGCCATACACACCATGTTCGATCGATCCCTCGCCTTCTGGTGTACTTCACGAGTCGCCGTTGCTGAAAGCATTCGCCGTTTCTTCTGGCTTCCATTCAACGGTCGTTGATATTTTGTACGAGATGCGGTGCTTACATCCTGTGCTTGATGCTTTCACAAGCAAGTTACTGCCGCATGCACGCCAGACTTTTGAGGATCTGATGGAGACTATTGAGCAGATGGGTCGGAGTTGTGCGGGCGAAAATGATGCTTGGGGGGCATTATCACGGACAGTGGAATTGTAGGATAGCAGGATGGCAGTATCGAGGCCAGAGCAGCAAGCAAGGTTAAACTCGATGTTATCACATTCTTCGAAGTTCAGGCCACCGGTGCCCATGTCTCTTTGCGTCACTTCTCCCCAGCAAGACACACCTCGAACGTACAAATTGACACGTCTCGGCAATGGTGCACAAGAAATTCGTGCATCAGTCTGGCGTACTTTACTAGCTCGTCATCTAAGTCTATATTTCCACTGCAGACGCCTAACTATGATCACTTATCTTCACCAGCAAGAATCTTGAATCCTTGCAGCAAATCATCTCTCAAATCCTCCCATCCCTCAAGCCCAATACTCACTCTTAGAAGGGTAGTGTCAACCTTCGAGTCTGTCATTGACCGCCACTCAATTAAGCTCTCCACACCGCCCAAGCTAGTAGCATGATGGAACAGCTTTAACGTGCTCGGTAAGCGACGAGCGAGGTTCATCTCCTTCAAGTAGATAGAGAAGACTGGCCCAAATCCATTCGGCATCTGCTTCGTCAACCACCCATCCTTAATATCTTCAGCCTGCAAGCTAGCATGCTCGATCTTAGCCACCACCTTTCGGATGATCTCGCCGTCCTTCGAATCACCGTCTTTCTCGGGATGCAGTGCATCATCCAACCAAGCCACCAACTTCGCAGTGTTGGCAGCCTGTCTCTCAACCCGCACCTCCAAAGTGCGCACACTTCGGATACCTAACCATCCCTCCATGTTCCCCATCACATTACCGATGAATTGCCTCTCAGCAAACAACTTCTCGAACCAACCTTCTCGCTTCGGGTTCACAGCCAAAATACCACAAAGCATGTCAGAGTGACCACCAACATACTTCGTCCCACTATGCATAACGATATCCGCTCCCCACAGGAACGGATCTTGCAAAGGCGGCGGTCCGAACGTAGCATCAACAGTGAGAAAAGCACCCCTTGCATGAGCCTTCTCGGCAAAAGCCTTCAGATTGTACGCTGTACCAGTAGGATTCAGTGGCGTCTCGACATGCACGATATCGCCGGGTTGGAGATCCTCAGGTGAGCAATCCAAAGGGATCTTTTTGAGCCCTGTGAGCTTCTGATGGATACCAATTACGCCGTGACAGCCGTGGTAGCCTTCTCCAATGGAGATTTGCTTGGGGTTGAGGAAGACGAGTAAGGCATGGAAGGCGCTTAGACCGGAGCCGTAGGTCAGAGTTGGTCCTTTGAGGATGTCTGAGAGGATGGCTTCAAAACGAGTGGTATTTGGTGCTGTATAGCGAGAGTAGATATGGCCGTCATAACTCTCTCCAGGCTGTGGTGATTTGGTTATCTTTTTTGCCACTTTCTACTTGAGATGCTAAGATTTACCTGGCGCTCTGACCAAGCTTTCAAGTTCTCTGGATTCTTGTCATATCGAAAGGTCGTTGAGACATGCATTGGTGGAGCAACATCCGAGCCTTGGTTCAAATAGTCGTCTGCGTGGATAGTCTTGGACGAGAGTGAGAGCTTCGAGAGGCCATGATCAGTGCTGTGATCTTCGTTGTTCTCAGGACTGAGACCATTCACTGTCGAAGGCGCCATGATTACGGTAGTGGTAATTGATTGAACGATGAAGGAGGTTACATAAATTGGAGACGATTGGGATCATGAATGCCGTGGGAGTAAATTTGTAGTGGAGTCACAATTGCGCCTTGCTGGCGACAAGTGGGGGGCTCGCTAGCGTCCGGCGTCGGGCCAACATCCTCTCCCCTTTTCTGTTTGTTACAACCTCGCTTCCCTCCTGCTGGTAACATAGCATACCATAGCTAACCAGGAAGCTCCAGTGTTTAAGATACATCGGTTGTGATCACCATTTATTTGATGAACAACCTGCGAATGGTCTCTCGAACAGTCTGCCAGTCGTGAAGAACTTCAAACATTTGGAAAGATCGAGCCAAGGCTGATAAATTTGTTTGGCTGCAATCTAGAACTATGATCTGACTTCCAAAGCCTATAGTTTTCTCTTCCAATCAGTTTCGGAGATAATGCTCTTCATTCCTATGTAAAGCTATGCAAGGCAAATGGGTATCTTGTAAATGCTACACAGCCAAACGCCAAATTCCAGCCAGTTTATCTGCTCATCATATATCACCATACATGTTCTAAGCAAGTGTAATGCAGCTACTGGACGTTGATCAAGCTGTCAAATGCATACTCAGCCGTATATGCCTTGCCAGGATATTTTTCCATCCAGTTCTCAACAGCAGCTTGAATTCTGCTCGCCACCAATTTTGCTTCAGCAGGGGTCATCGATAGCCCTACTGTCTGGATGCCTCTATTAATATATACGTCGTGGACCTTAGTCTTTTCGAAAGCAGTTTGAACCGCATCCATATCAACAGGCCACCTCATCTCCAATCTGTGCAACATCTCCGCTTCTGGAATCCTCTCCAAAGGAAGACGGGTGGATTTGGCGCGCATAGGTCTCGTGGGTCCGCCAGGGACAGATGGCTGCATTGATTTTCGTCGTCTCATCAAATATGCTCTAGGGTCGCCATCTGGCAACGATGTCTTGAAGATTGGCTTCGCAACATCATCGCCAATAGAAGCCTCTTTTCTGGCTTCGAGATTGGCGATGGCAGCGTTGTAACGGTTCTTGTGTGGTGAGGACCTGACAATGGCGTCTGCTGCATCAAGTTCCAAGGCCTCACCTTGAACCTGAGGCCGGCGCCGTCTGACGATAGGGGCAGCAATATCTGCTTCTGCCTCGGCACGAGCAGCTAGAATTTCCTTTCGACGTTGACGAGTAGCATCTTCCTTCCGGCGTTCGAAATCCATTGCCCAAGCGAGTTCGTCATTCGGATCCGGATCCAGGCTGGCTGGTGTGCAGTCCTTTTCAGCTGGTGCTGGGTAGATTATGCCCCCTGTGAGCGTTGTTTGTCGTAGTCCATCCCGTGGCATGGCATGGTCAACGGTCATCATGGGAGGAACGAATGGCTTATTCACCCTCTTGGACTTGTTCGAGCCACTGTGTGGAGGGCTTCTTTGTCCTGGTCCTTCGAGCACCTCTCTGGCATTGTTGAAGTCATTTCTGCGGCTGAAAATGTCAGAATCATCACCAAGCAACAGTCCATCATCAGAGTAAGCTAGAGACAGGCGCCGAACAGTTGTAGCAGGGGGCAGATCGTCCGACCCTTTTGGCGGCTCGTGAGACGAAGAAGGGATTCGATTTAGAGCCAAGGTTTGGATGTCGTCGCTGTTGATAATATGGGGAGGTCTCGCGGTTCTCGTGAGAATGAGCGAGTCAACATCTGCAGCTACAGGGTCGGATGATATCTGGGGTGTCGGGAGATAATATTCTGTGAGCGGAAGAGCTGTGCTGTCGGGGGCTGCAACTGCTGAGGTAGGCGAAACAGGGATGTTTTTCGGTCGAATAGGTGCGTTTAATTTCGAAATGATCCATGGATTCAGAGGAGTTGGCTGGCCAGCGGGACTGTCAGCAACGTCTTGTTGCGGCTGTCTTGAAATTTGAGATGATTGACCCGCCCACTGAGAACCTTCAACGTCTTCGCTGAAGTCCTTCGACATGTCAACGCTCCATTTCCG
This sequence comes from Cadophora malorum, assembly GCA_017365405.1. Classification (NCBI taxonomy): domain Eukaryota; kingdom Fungi; phylum Ascomycota; class Leotiomycetes; order Helotiales; family Ploettnerulaceae; genus Cadophora; species Cadophora malorum. The sequence goes on from JAFJYH010000090.1 coordinate 36,707, forward strand.
TCCTTCAATCCTCTCTGGGTCTCCATTAGCTTCATCGGTTGGGGGGTTCAGGGGTCCATCAGTAACGATCATCGAGGCCTGTGCTGGGCTCTTGGGACCAATGTTCTCCTGTAGCTGGACGGAATTCACTTGCTCGCTAGAGCTGGGTGGTTCTCCAGCACCCTTATTTCGAGACATCAGGAGCTCGAAATTATCGGGATCTCCGCCGGGCGTCTCTGGTGTGGCTGTGATAGACGAAGCTGAGGGTTCACCGTATACATCCTTGAACAACTGCTCAATAGACTCCAACACAAGGGACTCGCTTTGGAAAATGACATCATCTTTCGCAGGCTCAACATTTGGATCGTAGCTTGATACAGGGCACTTAATGTTCAGCCGAAGGAAAGGGTCCTTGATTTTCCCTTCACCTTTCGAAACAGTTCCTTTCGCATAGTATTTGAAGATGCTCACAAGCTTCCTCATGGTGCCTTTGTCGTGTGAAACTGGTCTCGAGTCAACCGAGATGTACTGGCCATGCCCTATGATGGTTGCCTTTGGTTTTGGCATGAACACTTCGACTATGAATCGATCAGATCCAGAGACAATGGGATCGCTAACTTGGGTTGGCTTTGAGCCACCGCACGCTTGTAATGTATCAAATTGAAAGGACTTATCCGAGAAGACCAACGACTTCTCGATACACTGAGCAGCTGCATCTCGTCCGATGATTTGAGAGGCGGCTTCTTTCATTCCATCGTTAGGGCGCGGAGTAAACGACCAAGAACCCTTCCCTCCACTGGCTACTTTCAGGCAGAATCTGACCCGGGGACGGGCGAAGGCATATGATTGCAGAAGCTCTTTGATCTTTTTCATTGTCTTTGCTGAATCTTTTTGGGCGGTCTGCTTTCGGACAGGGAGATTGTACAGAAATTTGGTTACAGAGACTTTCGTTCCGACCGGATGAGATGTACGATTCTGGTTTGCAATGCCGCCGGGAGCTTTCAGCTGGACGGAGGTCGCCACAGCTTCTCCTTCAGTCCTGGTAGTCACCGATACCAGTCCCAGTTGCACAGCACTCGCGAGAGCCTCCCCTCGAAATCCCAGACTAATGCCCCCGATGGACTTCAATTCATCAAATGTCCTCAGTTTGCTGGTGTGTCCACGCCTGCCGAGAGCATCAAGGTCTTGTTGGGGGATACCATGACCATTGTCTCGGACTTCGATCTTGTCAAGCGTATTTGGAGAGATAAGAATATCAATCGAAGTAGCTTTAGCATCAAGGGCGTTGTCAACGAGTTCTTTGACAAGAGATGTGGGTGTAGTGAGAGCTTGAGCTGAGCCAAGCAGGTGAATGGTTGCATCGGGAAGAGCTGTGATCGCCATTTCAAGACTGAGGCTCATCCATTGGTTGAGACAGTACAAAGGCTCTCTTCAGGAAAAATCGAAAGGCATCGAAGGAAGGCACCGTTGTTAAGCTTGTTGCAGCAGCAGAAGATCGCAGCCTTGCATGAATGACCCCGCGAGGCTGCGGGGCGCAGAGTGACCTGAAGTCCACGCAAGAGACGAGTTGACAATGTTGACAATCGACTATGAAATGGTCCTTACTATGATGCACCGACGACAATGAATGGAGGTTAGGATAGACAATAGAGACGATGGGATACTTGATGATGTGGAGGTAGATGTCTGGAATGAGAATGGAAGTGAGAGAAGATCTAGGCCCGGGACAATGAACCTGACTATGTAGTCTGTCTACCTTAGTGTTATTTGGCGAGGCTGGCATCGCTAGTATCCCTGCCAGCCGAGCCAACCAATGCCTGTGACGGGGCAGAGGCCGGCCAGTTGACTTGACTCACAAAGGGCCAGGGCCGTGTCATAATATTAAACTGCAATTGAAGTTGAGGTATCTCTCACCACCCACAAATTTCCCACTGATCCCCACCAACGCTCAAGAACTTCTCAATCATTCAAACCAGTCGCCAGCACGACGTCGAAGCTTCTATCCAGAGTGCTCTGGGTGCGCAGGTCGCCATACAGATTTACATTCAAATATCCTCTTTCCAGAATGGCTACCAACGCTGCGTCGCATAATCCAAGTAAGGCACAGCGCAATTGCTTTCTTCTGGGGAAAATTACTGACAAACTTCTTTCAAAGTTGGCGAGGAGACGGGTCCTGTTTCTGGAAAACCTCTTCCCGTGTCGAAGGAGACCAAAGCTGCACTCGCAGATGCAACGAATTCGAGCCCTATCGGTACACACGTCGCGGGGCAAGATGCGGGCAGCAAAGTTGGGACTGCGGAGGCTGGCACGAAAGTGAAGAGCGAGAAAGAGCGTATGTACGCCCATGCCATCTAGAAGATGTATGTTCATGGGCCCAGCTAATTGGTACCAGTGGAGAGGGAGCGAAAGAAGGCGGAAAAGCAGGCAAAATTTGACCAGAAGAAGGCCAAAGCCGCAACTGCCGCGCCAACAACCAGCAAGACGAAGGAGAAGAAGGCGAATGCAAGCAAGAAGGCAGACGAGGGCATACTGCCTCCATACGTCGAGGATACCCCGTTTGGCGAGAAGAAAATCATCAAATCGTTCGATGACCCCCAATACAAGGCATACAATCCCACGGCTGTCGAGTCAGCATGGTACTCTTGGTGGGAGAAGGAAGGATTTTTCAAGCCAGAATTTACAGCAGATGGCAAGGTCAAGCCCGAAGGTTCTTTCGTTATCGTCGAGCCACCCCCAAACGTCACAGGTGCTCTTCACATGGGCCATGCGCTGGGAAATGCCCTTCAGGATGTTATGATTCGCTTTAACCGCATGCATGGCAAGACGACACTCTGGCTCCCTGGCTGTGATCATGCTGGTATTTCCACTCAGAACGTCGTCGAAAATATGTTGTGGCGGCGTGAAGGCAAGACTCGGCACGATCTGGGCAGACCAAAATTTGTGGAAACTGTTTGGGATTGGAAGACCGAGTACCACCAGAAGATCAATGCCGTTCTCCGAAGAATGGGAGGTTCGATGGACTGGACTCGCGAAGCATTTACCATGAACGAGAACTTCTCAGCTGCTGTTACAGAGACATTCGTCAGTCTTCACGAGGAAGGTATCATTTACAGAGAAAATCGTCTTGTTAATTGGTGCACGAAGCTCAACACTTCTCTCTCCAACCTGGAGGTCAGCAACAAGGAGCTTACTGGACGGACCTTGCTTGATGTTCCTGGCTACGATAAGAAGGTCGAATTCGGTATCATCGTCCACTTCAAATATGAGATTGAAGGTACGGATGAGAAAATTGAAGTGGCAACCACTCGTCCAGAGACCATGCTTGGAGATACCGGTGTCGCTGTACATCCCGATGATGAGCGATACAAGCACCTCGTTGGCAAGAATGCTATTCACCCTTTCATCCCAGGCCGGAAAATGCCTATTGTTGCCGACTCTTATGTTGAGAAGGACTTTGGTACCGGTGCCGTCAAGATTACCCCTGCCCATGATCCAAATGATTTTGCTCTAGGTAGCCGTCACAATCTAGAACGCATCAATATCCTCACTGATGATGGATTCATGAATGAAAACGCTGGCCCCTACGCTGGACAGAAGCGATTCGATGTACGATATACCATCCAGGAGGATCTGAAGAAAGCTGGCCTGTACGTGGACAAGAAGGACAATGCCATGACTGTTCCGCTCTGCGAAAAGTCGAAGGATGTTATCGAGCCGCTTTTGAAGCCACAATGGTGGATGAAGATGACGGATATGGCAGCTGCAGCTCTTGATGTCGTCAAGTCCGGCGAGATCAAGATCTTGCCAGAAACCGCCGAGAAGAGCTACATTCGCTGGATGACAGACGTGAATGATTGGTGCTTGTCAAGACAGCTGTGGTGGGGTCACCAAGCACCAATGTACTTTGCACAAATTGAGGGCGAAGAACATGACGAAGCTAACGGCAGCCTATGGTTTGCGGGTCGTACGGAGGAAGAAGCACAAGCTAAAGCAAACAAGGCTCTTTCCGGCAAGAAATTCACGCTGAAGAGAGACGAGGACGTATTAGATACGTGGTTTTCGTCTGGCTTGTGGCCGTTTGCTACAATGGGATGGCCTAACAAGACACACGATCTTGAAACGCTCTTCCCAACATCGGTGCTGGAGACTGGATGGGACATTTTGTTCTTCTGGATCGCCCGTATGATCATGTTTAGTCTCAAACTCACCGGCAAGGTTCCTTTCACGGAAGTCTACTGCCATTCCCTTGTGCGCGATTCCGAGGGCAGAAAGATGTCAAAGTCTCTAGGCAATGTCATCGATCCTCAAGATTTCATTGAAGGATGTTCCCTAGAGGACTTGCACAAGAAGCTTCTGAGCGGCAACCTCGCTCCAAATGAGGTGGAAAGAGCCACAAAGTATCAGAAGACTGCTTTCCCAGATGGAATTCCACAGTGCGGAACAGATGCACTACGATTCGCACTTGTTTCGTATTCCACCGGGTCTGGTGATATTCTTTTCGATGTCAAGGTTATCCACGCCTATCGCAAGTTCTGCAACAAGATCTACCAAGCAACCAAGTTCGTCCTTGGGAAATTACCTGCAGAATTTGTCCCCTACAAGACCGCAAAGCTGACCGGTAAGGAGTCTCTGGCCGAACTCTGGATCCTGCACAAGATGACTATCGCCGCAAAGGACATCAATGTAGCAATCAACGACCGCGAATTCCAGAAGTCTACGTCCGTTGTCTACCAGTTCTGGTACAACCAGCTCTGTGACGTGTACATTGAGAACTCGAAGGCTATTCTGCAAGACGGTAGCGCGGAAGAGAAGCTCTCAGCCCTCAACACTCTTTACACAGCTCTCGAGGGTGCATTAACCATGATCCATCCATTCATGCCTTTCTTGACCGAGGAATTATGGCAGCGCCTTCCCCGCCGCCCAGAGGATAAAACCCCTAGCATTGGGCTAGCAAAATACCCTGTCTATGACAAGTCGCTGGACCGTCCAGATTCCGAAGCTGCTTACGAGCTTGTTCTCGACATTTCTCGCGGTGTCCGCTCGCTCATGGCTGAGTACTCTCTGAAGGACGAAGCTAAAGGTTCGCTTAGCAGACCCTTTGGATCAACATCGCTTGCTAACACAATTTTAGTCTATATCCAGTCCACTGATACGACCTCTCATAGCACCATAACCGCGCAGATTCAATCCATTAAATCTCTCTCCGGTAAAGGCGTCTCATCAATAGACGTTCTCTCGACCACCGACTCCCGACCCGCAGGCTGCGTCGTCTTCTCCGTCTCCTCCACCACCGCTGTCTTCCTGCACGTCAAGGGGCGTGTCGATATCGACGGTGAGATCGCTAAGGCGGCGAAGAAGCTCGACAAGACGAAGGTTGGCATCGAGAAACAGAAGAAGATCTTGAATGACGAGGGTTACAAGGAGAAGGTCAGCAAGGAGTTGCAGGAGGTTGAGTTGAAGAAGCTGGCAGATCTTGAGACGGAGGCTAAGGCTTTCGAGGAGACTATCAAGCAATTCGAGGTGCTGAAGATGGAGTAGACGATCTAAATAGCGAGAAGTTGTTGATTCGCCGAGCTTTGCTCGTGATGTCTTGTCTTTGTCCAAATAAGACATGAATGTAGTTTCTATCATAGAGAAAGAAAAGTCCCTCTGAACATGCCAGATAGGCCTCAAGAATTGACAATTTCTCAACGTGCCTGTGCAACAGTGTGCATACTTCAGGCATGCTGTCAAGAGGAGTCCTGCAATTCGTTTACAACATAGAGAGAAAATTAAGCCAAGTGCTTCTCATCATGCATTCCTTAATGCTGAAGTCTATGCTTCTATGCTAAACAAACATGCCTCTTAACGCCAACCCACCATTCGACCCTAACACCGCAAACCAAAGTTAATCTAATTGCCTGCTCCTATGCCTTTTTAATCTTTCGGCGTCCTCTGTCTCCTAGGCTCCTCCTCCAGATCCCCACTCGCAAATACATCCTCGTCTTCTGTAAAATCGTCACGGTATGCACCATCTCTTTCTCCGTCATTTTCCCATAGTGAAATATCGTCATCTCCCATCAATGCAACAGCATCCGTGTCTTCTATCCCATCCAAATCGCTGTACCCTCTCTGGCTGTTTCCAACAACTAACCCCCCCTCGGCAGTCCCTGCCTCCAAAGCCTCGATCTCGAGTTCTTTTGCTCGTGCCATCGTTCTCTGATATATGATGAACCCGACCGTGGCGCCCAAGATAGCACCAAAAGCTATACTTGCGTAGTTTATAGCTTTTGTCTTTGCGTCCATCTTACCGCCATTCTCGGCAATGCTCGCTAATCTGCTTCCGATGAAAACGTGGATGAGCAGTTTGGGACTCGTGATTGCCGTTGCAAGCGCGAAAGAAAGCGGGTGGACTGTTGGAAAGGTCGATATCGCCGCATTGGACAAGCTATATGGCAAAGGACATAATCTGATCATACACAGAATTTTGATCCCATCATGCTTAAGCGTAAGAGCCAAAGCCTCAAACCGTTTATCCTGCCCTACCAACTTATGAACATATTTCGACAGCACGGTCCTCGATGCTAGGAAAGCAGCTGTCGAGCCCGCAACCGTAGCGGATGCGACGATGAACCAGCCATTCGGGAACCCGTATACGAAGCCTGCTATCGTGATGGTTGTGCTGTAGCCTATCAGAGGCGGAAAGGAGCTTATAAACGTCAACAGCCAGAGAATCGTCCAGCCTCCTCGCACGCTATGCCACTTCTTCGCCGCGGGGGCGAGGTATCCGAAGATGCGCTCGTTGTAGATCATGAAGAGGACGAGGCCGACATTGACGACAATCAGGGCTGTCACTGCGGCCACTCGCTGGGCTACGGACAGTGCGAGGAAGGTCTTGATCACTTTTCGTTGGACTTTCGAGGCGGATGATAGGATCTTGGCTTGGTAGGACTGGTTCTGGGAGCTTCGGAGGGAGTATGGGGAGGAATGCGAGCGGTGGCGCCCGGTGGAGAGACGGCGAGACCATGGTGGTCGGATATTTTGTCTTTCTGGTGACGGCGATACGATAGGGGATATGGGAAGTGCGAGAGCTTTCGCCGTACTGCTGTAGTCTGCGGGCATGGCGATAGTTGTCGACGAAGCGGATGTGGAGGGGTTAGGTGGGTTGTGGGCGATTGTTAAAGTTATTGGTGGGAAGTAGTGACTCGATATCACATCTGCGAATTCATCGAGTTCAGGGACACAGGTAGAGTTGGGAATTTTGTGGCTGTTGGTGTTTATTGTTTGAAGTGAGGAGTGAGAGGTAAGAAGTGGTGGGTCTGAGGCTATGCTTGAAACGAACCGTCCCAAAGAGCATAACGTTGCAGAATACGATGATGGTTGAGATGGATTATATCCTTCCTAGGGTTCTAAGAGATAAATTCCCAGGCAGGTCTTTCTGATAGATAGGTGCAATGGTAAATACATCTCCAGCCCGATACCTGCGATTCTGTACATTGCCCCAGCTTGGGTGACGTAAATAAAGCCATCTTTGGCTACCTATCACGGCGATTACGAAGCTCCGACATTCCACATGACTTTGATAAACAGCTGCGAGAAGGTTTACAATGAACGAATTAAGAATAAGGGCCTCAGACGGATAAGTTTTATGGGCTTCCACTATTTGCTAAGTACAATACCAATCTGCAGAGCGATGTAGAGGGCAAGTGAAATGCATTTGCTCACTTCGCCATGTTCAGACCAGTGTCCGGAGCAGCACTGGAGCCCTTTAAATAGGACTAGCCAATCAGATGCCCCAAGCGGTCTCCCCAGATCTGGGATCCTCATCCACTCACTCGGACCTCTCACAGTCCACTCCAGCCTCACCTGAATCCCGCCTCGATCTCCTTCTATTATCGACTTCATTTATCCGCATCGCATCGCACCGCACCCGCACCGCACCGCACCGCACCACACCGTCGCTCCCCATGTTAGCTTCAGATTGTATTGGGTCGACGATGTAAGAGCCAGGTGCATTTCGTTGTTGCCCTGCTCTTGCTACCTGTCCGTCACCTGCGCGCTCTTACCTGCCTGTCCTGTTGCATTTCAGCGCGCTCCTTCCTCAGCCCAACCCTCGCAAAACCAATCCGCCTCACCTTCCCACCAGGTGTTCTTCGTCGCCCGCCCGGCCTTCTCCTATATTTTAACAACTTGATCATCAAACGGTTCGCGGTCGCACATCGTCCATACAACCGCCAAAATGGTGTCCGACGAGACATACGAGCTGTGCCTCCCCTTGCTTCAAGACGCGAGCCTCGAAGATGAAGAGAAGACGGACAAACTGGAGGAGTTTCTCAAGAAGGAGACTACCTTGGTTGGCAGATCTCTAGATAACGCGGTCCTGGACGTGTTATGGCGATATCGAGAATCCTCAACGAACCCCAGTTCACCCCCGCCGATGCGACACACTGTCCTACGCCGCGCAGCATCTCCAGCTCCATGGCCTATCCCTCGTGGCAGCAGTGGCACTCCCGTATCATCTTCTCCTCGCCTCGGCGTGAGCCCCCTCGCTCCCCCTGGATTTGTGCCACAGTCATTCACTCGAGCGATATCGTCGACAGCTTCTCCTTTCACATCACCCCGCCCCTCCCCTAGACTTGCTTTTTCCAGTCCAGCCATTCCTCATAGTCCGAGTCTGAACGCTTATGAGTTCCCCACCGATACATCTCCTACACAAGACATATATGGAGACTATGGTAGTGATAATGTCGACTGGTTGGTGAATGATGATGGTGGAAGTAATACATCCTCTTCAGCGGGTGGGCAAAGTGGTCTTAACGCAGCCGCCGCAGAGTACATCTCCCCCCAAAACACAGAAATGTCTCCTTACGATATGTTGCGCAGCATTCTCGGTCCTTCAAAGTCAGATGAAGAGATCGAGGCGGCTCTTGCAATGCATGGGTATGACCTAAGTGCCACTATCATGGCGTTCATGGAAGGCCAAACTGGTGATTCCAACATGGCTCAAGCCAACGATGTCAAAAACGCCATCTTGATCGGCAAATCAATGGCTTCGAGCATTTCGCGCCCTATCACTCCCGCAGGACAGCAAAAGAGTGGTGTGGTCTGCAGATTTTGGCTGTCTACTGGACAATGTCTCCGAGCCGATTGCAGGTTCAGCCATGATCTCAGTAACCATATCTGCAAGTAAGTGATCTCTACAATTTTGGCAGCCCGACTTCTCCTTCCGTGATCACTTGAAAGAATTCTGAATAGCCCCCGATATGTGCGGGATTACTATTTTTGCTTCGATTGTCCACGAGATTCGACAGTACTGACTGGACACTTAGATACTGGGTTGAAGGAAACTGCCTCGCGGGCGATACGGTATGTACCCTTCCTCAGCTGTAACTATCAAAGATCTACGATCTAAGATTAGAGACCTGTCCCAACATCGTTGTCTTGAGATCCGTGATCTTGATCTTCAAATTCTAATTTTCATATCGCTAACATCCTTAAAGTGTATATTCTCACATGATCCATCGCATTTCATGAATCGGCTTTCCTTGGAGGGAAGCAGTACGCCTCCACTCCAGAACGTCCAGCCAAGCTTTCAGTTTCAGGATTTCAACGCGTTCCCTTCATTGCAGCCTCTGCAGGACCAGTGGCCCAACTCATACAGCTCCGCCAATGCTTTTGCAAATTACCAGGGAGCAAGCTTTACCCCACCACCTGGTTTCAAAGGGATGCAGGGATATACCAGTGATGGGTCGAGTCAAAGATCACGGCCAAGTTCCCGACATCAAGCTCGGGAGAACATGCCATCTGCTCCTGCTCTCGATGACACTGAAGCATTCCCCTCCCTCGGTGCAGTCACTATTAAAGGTGGCAAGAAGCATCATGGAAAGAGAGGAGGTCATGGGCACGGCCACAAGGAGAATGCCTTGCCCAGCTCTCTCGCCGAGGTAAGTCAAGTTCTTGAAGTGTCATTTCGAATGTCGTGTATTGTCTTTGGAACTTGTGGCCTGTCAAGTGTGACTGGCAATGTAAACTGACTTCGTTTCCTTGGGACTTAGGTTGTCAAGATGTCACCATCACCCAGTCCGAGTATGATAAGACAGGACCTGAAGAAGATGGGACGAAACGGCAGTTCTACTAGCATTCGTAATGGGGAGAACAGTGCCGCGGCACAGGCTATTCCATCACCTCAGCATGTCCCTTGGCTAGAGACCGGCGAAAGAGCGAATAAAGCATACCTCAAGGCCAGACAAGATGCTATCAAGCACGGAGGCTTGAGGAACAAGTTTTTACAGAGGTATGGATGCTCAAATCTACCAAACTTGGCTTCACTAACAGTTTGATAGCGCTGCTCAAGCCTGGAACCGTAATGATGCCCGTGCCGCAAAAGCCCTGAGTCTAAGAGGCCAGAGCGAAAATGATGCCATGCGCAAGGCACACCGGGAGGCTGCTAGAGAGCTCTATGAGGAACGCAATAGGGGCAGCTCCTCGCATTCAGAGCTCTACGTGGATCTCCATGGTCTTCACCCAGAAGAGGCCGTCGAATATCTTGAGAAAGTTCTCCTAGAGAATCAAAAGGAGACAAGGCCAGTGTATGCCATCACTGGCACTGGTCACCACAGCAAGAACGGCAAGGACAAGGTTGGCAAAGCCATTCGAAACTTTCTGAATGAGTGGCGCTATGCATTCAGCGAGTTTTCTGTCCCAGGAGACAGAAATAACGTTGGAGGCATCTTGGGCATTGATGCGAGATCCTTCGACAAGGCACTGGCTAGGAATGGCGTCGCTGTCTCCGTGACGGCACCAGAACAGGCAGAGAAAGAGCCTGTTGACATACTTTCCGAGGGCCATGAGATCGGAGCAGGAAAGGTTCGCTTGCTTGTGCGTGATCCTCCAAAGGGTCCCAGCGCAAGTCGATGACCCGGCTAGATAGAAAGAATAAATAAATCAGTAAAATTACCCATGTCAAAGAGGCTTTGGAGAGCAGTGATCCCTCATTTCTGGTATTCCCACATCCGTAAGCTGATTATACACAAAGTGCCCACGAAACTAAAACTTGGCAATGAAAAGTCCCCGGGGAAAGACTTGCGAAGATACTCTACTGTTTGCTTGGCCAGCCCGCATATTCAAAGTGAAGTCAACAAGGACATGCGACCCAACCCAAAGCTGCTTTGTCAGAGAGCGCTAACTTGGCGCTAAACATCCAGTCAAAAGCCTTCAACCACAAAGCAGAACTCGCAAGACATCCCACCCAAGATCTCGACGAGCGCTTCCAGCTCCTCGTCTCTCCGGTGCATGCCGTTGCATAATGCCCTTCAACGACGTTGACTATGACGAACTCATCAAAACACTAACGGATAATTTTAACGTTCTTGCAGATGAGGTGCAGCTCCTCTCTGATCGCAAGCAGATCTTGGAGCACAAGCTGCGCTTCGCACACGAGCAAGTAAGTACATCACAATACTCTTCGAATGTTCTCCCACCTATTATATGATGAAAAACATTAGCTCTAGATCTGGAGCTGCCATAGGCAGCGACGACTGACAAACACCATGTATCCTGATTGTTCCAACCACTGATCAAGCTTCATCCAACTATTGTGGCCACAGTTTGCTAATTAGCTTTTTCAGTTTCAGTACCTCGCCGATAAGTATGCTTCAGGAGATTCCGAGATCTCAAATACTCTAGCCAAGCTTCAAGTGCCTCCGGATTTACAAGTCTCTGCCCCCGAACGTGCCGGAGTCGTACCACTTCCGCAACGAACGCAAGTCGGTTCAAAGCAACAGACAGCAGTTGCCATAAGGGACGGACGACGGGCAGCACAACGTCTTATATCCTTGGCAGGCAAGTCGACCGGATCTACGGTTAGCGGAAGAAGTATATCCGGGACAAGCAGTAATGTGAAATACTCGGGGCGGAGGACATCTTTGTCGACTGTGTTGGAGCAAGATTTCACTGTGCAAGGAAAGAAGAGCTCATTATTGTGTCCATTCTCTCGTCCAGCTAGACCGAACGACGCCTCGATGAATGTCGAAAGGCCCCCAGGGTCTGGCACCCAAGAATCAGACCAGCCGGTGACCCCTTCCGACGTGAGAGACCCGACGCGTCACCACTCTTCAGATCCTATATGTGCAGCACTGTATGCCGAGACCATGAACTCCCCTCCCCCATCAGCCAGCGGTTCTGCTGCGAAATGTCCAATACGTTACATGGACCAACACTCTCCCGAAGAAATTGCTCAGTACTTTGAAACCCACAAACATGAAATCCCTCGAAGTCACGAAGTTTGCGTCAAGAGATACCAAAGAAATGAAGATGACATTAGGAAATTAGATGCGAAGTATGGAAACTTGGTCAGCATGATCCAGGGACTAGGTCAGAAACATCAACCTATGTTACCTACGAAGGAGGAAGAGGAAGCTATGGAACTGGAGAAGACTTCGAATGAACGGGTGGAGAACTGGGCACATGCGGTCAGTGCCGATGGGGTCCATTCTGAGGAGCACGTACCGGACGATGGAGAGGAAGATCGCGAAAGCAGATTCGACAGGCCACTGAAAGAGATCCGGGTTGGCGAGTCACCAAGTCGACCCTGGGGCATCTCGGTACCTATCTTCGATCCACCGGAGGGCGAGAGGCCAGAATCACCACCGCCAGCTCCCGTCCCAGCTGAACATACACCGCGACCTGTAGGGAAGTGTCCATTTGGACATGGTGCCAAAGTCGAGGAGCAACCAGTGCGTCCGCCGGCAACTGAAGAAAGACCTGCCGGCAAATGCCCATTCCCTCACGCAGCAGCGCAGAAGACAAATCACGACGCAGCAAAGCCAATTGCGCAGGCTACACCAGTCTTTCAAGATCAGCCAACATTCATTCAACCTCCCGAATCACCAAAGCAGGCCGGGGTTCCACAGATGATCTTTACAGGGCCTGTCTTCATTGGATATCCCATGGAACAAGCTATCGCCTTTATGCAACAGTATAAGGGTGCGCAATGAGTCACGAAATGGCGGATTGTTTTGATATGTATGCTTTAGCGATGGAGTTTATGGATTTTTGGGCGTATTTCTTTCTTCAAAGCGTGGCATTCATGCTTGATAGGCGCTGGTCTATCAATAATATAATACGGAATAGCAGTCTAGTAGAAGAAATTGATACTTTTGGCCTTTGAAGGCTCGTAATATTCCACAAATCTGGTCGTACCTGGAACTAGGCCTTCTGTATCACGAATTGCAATTTCAAGAACCATCCTACTAATTGCAAGAGCTCTCAGCCTCCTGAAAGTGTAGATATTGGATGCACTTCGTCGAATGTCCATCAGTGAGACGATATCTTGTCTTGCCAATTCATACGTATCTTCCCATCTTCGTCAATGAGCTGCTTTGGGGTTGCTCCTGAGGGTTCTGTCGTTTTAGGACAAGGTTACATCAGAGCACGACCGCCTGCGGCAAACAAAAATGTAAGTGGAAACTCAAATAACGCGCCCAACCATATTGTTATATTAGGAGCTAATGCCACCTTCAACTTTTTATCGGCATCCTTTTCAAACTGCCTGCTATCAACTCAAGTGCAAAGCTTTCAAAGTTTTATATCCAGGGCCCCCTGAGGCGATCATTCATCACCCTGGCCTAGGTCAACATCAGGGTTCTAGCGGGCTTCCAGAACGAAACAGGAGACGACGCGCAATCTGATACGAGAGCAGCTCCAGCCGCCAGGAGAGGAACTCTGTTTCAATTAGCTTTTACTATTTCTACGATCTCCTGGCATACCTCAGAAGCTGGCAATTACCCCCAAAACACCTGTCAGGGTGCAGCTGATTGTTCTTGCGCCTCCAAAAGTTGAGAAGCGCCATCCTGAAGCCTTCTCTTCGTTCTGGATGAGATAGGGACAGACCACCACTGAAGACCACTACGAAATATGAATGTCAATGGGGTCTTGTACTCCAGAGAGGATTTCAAACGGCCCATAGGCACGCCTGCGCCGGTTGAAGGTTCAGCGTTCTCAAGACTGCCAGACGAGATCATTGAGCAGTTAGTCCTGTTGTATTGGACCTCCATACATTTGCGCTGACGGTCTACCCACAGAATTCTGCAGCTCACGACTCCGAATGCCTTCGCATCATTAATACTGTTGAATCGAAAATGGCGAACAGTATCGCAACAAGCCTATCTGTACGCCCATCATTTGGCTCGATGCCCCTCATATGCGGCAGCGCATCGGTCGAGTCCGATTCCAGAAGACGAGAACAGTCTACCACACCTCCGTCGATTGTTCGCCCGGGAAACAAAGCGAAATCTATTCGAAGCATATCTGCGACCTAAAGAGACGATCATAAACTTGGTTTCAACATCTATAAGCTCTTCTTCGGCGCCTGGAGGTGAAGCTTTCCATTTCAGCCTCTCACCTCGAGGTCACTACATTCTGGCATACAGTTCCTCTCGTATACATGTCATTGATGTGACAGGGTCTGAAATCACAGTCAAGAGGGAGCTGAAGATACTACGGAGACCTGCATCAACGACCATAACAGATGATGGTATCATATTGGCTGTTTTGTCAACAGATCTACAAGTCGACCTGTACGACCTATCAGGGGAACATCCCAGGCACACTCGTGCTGTTGCCCTGGATCACACTCCTCGGACCATAGCGTTATCACCCAAAGGATCTGTTCTTGCAGCAGCGTATGATTCTGGTGTGGAGGTATCATCTCTAGATCCCAGTTATGCCAGTACGGACAGGCGATCCGTGAAATGTTATGCTGCGGACTCATTATCGTTCTCACGAGACGGAACCCAACTTCTGGGTACAACAATGCAATCCCGCAATCCGAGCACAGTCATTCTTACCGCGCCCTATTATGATCCTAGCGGCAGTCTTCCTGAGGACAGTGTAAGCTCGCTCTGGACGACATCGATTCTCTTCCCAAATGGCAGCCGGGATTGCAGTCACGCAGTGCTGCTTCCTAGTTCATCAGATGGCGAGGTGACGTGGGCATTCACTTACGATAGAATCTTGGAGACCTTCCGTACAGTACGGGTGGACGACCTTCGGAACGGAACCACGTATTTTACTGGCCCTCTCGCGGAGTCTGTGTCCGCTTCCAGACTGTTACCAAGTACACTACCTACAGCAAGCGAATCTGGAGATCTAGTTGCCTCCGGATTTCAGAGCTCTATCTGGCTGTATGGGGTTCCAGAGGATTTAGAGGCAATCCCAAATACCAAGGATAGTCTTACCAACAGCCCAGAAAGTGGAGTGAGCACACCTGCGAGCTACCTTGGGCGACGCAATAGCGCGCCATCGTTGAGCTCTGTCTCTAGGACCAGGGATAGCATTAGCAGAACCCCTCAGTGGCAACTACTGGGCGACAAGTTCAGAAATACCTTTGTCGAAGGCCGTAAGGTCGGTTCGCTTGATCGTGTAAGTGCCCTGGCTTGGGTCAATACAGACTCTTCCACTTTTCACGGAGAGAGACTCGTCGCGGTTGCCCCTGGCGTGGGAGGTCTGGGCACTGTTGTCGAAGATGATGGCATGAACCCCGTCGATGGGGGCAGGATTTCTATCCTGGACTTTGACTATGCACCATCGGATGGCCAGAAGACAATGATTACTATCGAGGTTGGTATGAAAGAACCCGAGATCTTAGAGGAGGAACACAGAGATCTAGATGCAGAAGTTGCGATCGTGCGGAGACGGACTGTTGCTCAAAGAAGAGGTAATCGCAGCCATGTATCCCGATCTGCAACAACACATCCTCGTTCTCCTCGTTCCGAACCACCACCGATGCCAAATGTTCAAGATCTGGCTGATTCATTCTCGTCCCGCAATCCAATTGTAAGGAGAGTCAGTCAGCAAACAACATCGACCGAGAGGTCAGAGACAGCATCTTCTCTGGACGAGGATCACGATGCTTTTGATGATCCTTACTCTCACACAAATCCGAGATCTGGCACTACACTTCGTCGAGCTGCTACTGCAGCTGCGGTGAACAGAAGATTTCATCCACGTGTTGGTCAAGAACATATCGAATATCGTCGCGCTGATGGTAGGGAGGAGCACCCACATGAGAGTGATGCCGATAATTGGGTGCCTCCTCCCCCTCCTTACAGTCGAGATCCTCTCCCGCCTCTACCTGAACACATTCAAAGATCTTTACTAGCAGAAGCTGCTGCTGCGACTTTGGAGCGCTCAAGAACACAGCGCAGTCCTAGCATCGACTTTCCAGGTTTGGATTCAAATTCTTTGCATCGATCCCACACCATCGCGACAATGGCATCTTCAAGCACAGCCGAGTCTCGACGAGAGCGTTTTCAATTTCACAGGACGATGAGCGACGACACGAATATGACCTCGGACCGCGTTTCATTTGAGGAAGATCCTCGACCAATGACTAGTCCGACAGAAGAATTTGACGATCTGTACGACGTTTCGCCTCAAGGGTCCCCACAGCCATCCCCCCGTCCTCAGACAGCTACGGTAAATCAAATACCTAGAAGACCTGTGGGCGCACCCCCCACTGTGCCTACAAACGTACCTGCAGCTTCGACACCCTCGAGTCCTCCGCCTGTAATGCTAGCAACTTTGAATCAGCCTGCTTCACCCATCCCGCAACCGATACAGCCTTCGGACGGAGCATCTGATCGCGAAAGCCAAAACACTCCTACTCCCGAGCAACAAAAGCCGCAAATAATGGAAGTTGTACCTGCCTTGTCTAGACACGAGAGACCACAGCTTCAAGCGCAAACAGAAATCGTCCCTGCACGTTCAGGACACGGAAGGATGCGATCTGAAGAGAGCTCGACTCAAGGTCAAAGTCTCAACAAACAGGTCCCGCCGCGACCTGATGACAACCATCACTTGACCGAGCTTCCTCCACCAGCGCCAGTGCCTCAGGCCCAACAGAGAATCATCGAGTCACAACAGACCGCTCCAAGACGTAGCGAGACTGTGCCCATTACAACTTCACCACCTCAAGATATGGACTCGAATCCATTGCCCATCTGGAGGAGGGCTGAGACTGCGCCAGCGACAACAAAACCCCAAGAGAACGTTGCCAATCCACCAGCCCTTTCCTTACCAAGTGCGGACCAGGTTGCTCGACTCAACAGCCGCAAAGGACGACCTAGAGGGCTCAGTGATCCTCGACGTCCATCAAGTGGCCCTCATAACAGGACTGCCTCTGGAGGGTCAATGCACAATACACCTCCTAAACTAACACCTGAGCAAGCTTTCAACGCCGGCCAGCCACCACGAGGTGCATCTGGCGCATATGGATCATCTCCTCAGCGCTACGGTCAGGGACCTTCTCCACAAGGCAATCCCTACTCATCATCGCCATCACGCCGGCCCAGCGGAAACAACCACAACCGCAGCCCATCAGGCAACTCGCCGAACCTACGTCCGCCAATGAACCGGCTGGAGACTATCCACAGCCAGACATCAGACCCCGGCGAGCCATCGCCGTTCTTCGTCCAGAAATCCGGCATGGCCGGTAGACAGCCCAGCCGTGCGGAGAGGAGCGCAGCGAAGAACATCAAGGATGCTAAGAAGAGAGGGTGGAGGGCGAGTATGCGCAAGGAGAAGAAGGATAAATTCGGGGATGGGGCGAGTAGTGCGGGGTGGACGGATGTTTCGAGGGAGTCGGGAATGCCGGGGAAGCATGGTGAGAAGGAGAAGGAGAAGAAAGAGGGGAAGTGTGTTATTATGTAGTGTGAGCGTATTATACCCTATTGAATTGGAATGCAGAGAAGTGTATGTGTATGTTTGTGAAGTGCGCCGTATTAGGTGGCGATTGGAAGGCATCCTCGCTGTATTGTGAATAGTCACAATATCTGCTGTCTGTTGTTTGAAGATTGAGCCTTGGTTTTTTTTTTTTTTGGTTTTTTCTTAGCTATCCATATCCACTTGAACAATAAATATATAACTTTGCTTGCTGGCTCGAAAGCCCGTCGTTGCCATCGATCATCTCTCTCGTTGTTTCGCGGGTCCATTGTGCGGGTCAAGAATAGTGTCGTACATGTACATGTACATGGACTTGGACTTCTTTCTCCTTCTCTTCACCAGAATGCAGCCAGGTTGAAATCTTGGAAAAGGACGTCCATTCTTCAGATATTGAGAACTTCTAGGTACCCACGTCGTATTAGATGATGTACCTTGAAGACGTAAAGTATATCGAGGATTGTATATCGTCTGTATTCGTAGACTCGTAGACGGATTCTTTAGGTATTCGTGTTGTTTACGGAATTCCGGGATTTAAGCGAGGTAAGAAAGGGGCTACGTACACACTTATTGGCTGCTAAGTATTGTAATCATTTTGGTCTTTTGGTTATTTGTGGCGTTCAGCATGGTTCACTGGATTAAAAGAAGGTATCTTCACTATGTTAATATCTTACTGCTAGGGCGGAAGGCTCCCGAGCCGCGAGCAGCAAACACGAAAGACAATCGCATGATATTCAGTTGGTTAAACGAGGACTGGATGTTTTTGATACTCGTTTTTATGATTATTACAGTGTAAGGAAGGCAGGACTACTATTATTCACAAGGGCCTCTCCTTCTTTCTCGGGCGTATTGCCTTCCCACCCATCCCTTTCAAAGTCATTCCACCACAGCCCGCCGATCCTCCCCTTCACTCATCAGCAGCTCTATCGGTCGTCAATTATGGACAAACAAGCAAAGAACCCATCCATCCATCCATCCACTATCCAGATCCCTCAAAAGCCAATCTCGAGTTCGTCCATCTGTCCACAGCCCGTTCCGTCCCGTCTGTCTCCCACCGGCACGAATGCCATGCATTAAATAAGTAAGGAAAAGTGAAACAGACACAAGAAAAAGCGAGCAAGTAAGCAATTCAGTCATCCTCCCAGGCCAGGGCCAAACCCATATACTCCAGCCCCCCGATTCTACAATACATACAGGTGTCCACTTGCAATGGCCCTGCTCTTCTCTCATTCTGAAGAGAGGCAAAAGCAGACCATCGAGTTGGCCAAAATCCCAATCGCGTAAAACGCCAATCCACTTTTTGTCATTCCGGCC
This sequence comes from Cadophora malorum, assembly GCA_017365405.1. Lineage (NCBI taxonomy): Eukaryota > Fungi > Ascomycota > Leotiomycetes > Helotiales > Ploettnerulaceae > Cadophora > Cadophora malorum. Next base: position 55,697 of record JAFJYH010000090.1, read on the forward strand.
ACTGTTGACTAACAAAACAAATGAAGAAGAAAATTCGTTGTTTCTGTATTGCTGTATTTGCAGTTATAATTGTGTAAGGTCAATGGACGTTGCCTAGTCGCTAAGACTATCGAGGGTGGTCCATCGATGAGGCGCCGCTGATTCGACCATCGACAACTTCTGCTGATCGTCCAAGATACTGTTGGTTCTCAGATGGTGTGACGGTACGGATACTATGTTGATTTACGAAGCCCATGCTCGTAGGCCTGTCGTCGTTCAGATCTTCGGAGAATTTCCCCAAAGCTGATGAGCCTTCACGAGAGTGTCCGAAAGCTGAAGGTCCTGTAACGCTCGATATTGATGAAATGTCAGAGTGGCGCTTAGTCGAATTGGTACGGTCGAACGGAGCTCGCGAGCTACTGCCTCCAACATCCAGAGATTGCTGAGCTCGGTGTTGATGAAGGAACTCAGCTCCTGGTTGGGTCAAATCGACGCTTTGTGATTTCCTCCTCGAACTCTTTCTAGGTACAGACGGCTTATTCGACGGTAATCGTGAAGGCATTCCTGGGACCATAGGCGCATCAGACATTTTTGCTCTTCGTGAGCTGGCCTTTGATGTCGCTTTCGAAGGAAATCTAGATGGAAGCTCAATACCGCCACCTGGAATGTCTAGACCTGACAGGTTTGGTGGGATGTCCGATATCCTCGTGATTTCAAAATCGTCGTCAGAATATTCTTCTTCTGTCTCTTCATCAGAGCGAAGAGGCTCCACTAATGTGCCCTCAGTCTGTGCGGGTGCTGGTTTACTGTTTGATGGTTCTGCACGGACTGGCTCATCATCGTCTGAATCAATCGGCCCACTTCTGATAACACCAGCAGTAGCCACTGGAATGCCCTCTGGTGGTGATTCTTGACCTGGAGCATTTCGAGCTTGCATACCAGGGGGCATTCTCGAGCTTCGAACAACCTCGAACCCCTTGCCCTTCTCCTTAGTTTTGCCTCCAAACAAGCCTTTGAACCAACCAGCTGCGGAGGCGGGAATCCCAGTTGGATCTGCTGGACCTGTCTTGATCCGTCGACTTGGAATGTTGGCATTGAGTGCAGGACCACGCACTCCATAATAGAAATCTACTTCTCGAGTAGTGTAGTCAGCTTTGGATCTCCTCGGGTCGCTGGGACTGCCATCAAGAGTAGCTCCTGGAGGTGCAGTTGGTGTATTTCGTCCCGATATTGACGGTCCTTCATCGACTGCGTCTGGGGTCTCTGCCTCTGGAGAACTAAAAGTCTTGTTTGCCCAATCTCCACTCGCCCATGAACCTCTGCTTTTGGCACCTGGGGAGTACGCCTCCAGTGTAGGTCGACGTAATCTAGGTGGTCGGTAGTATGGATCAGATGCTTCGGCTGTAGCCAATCCGAGAACTGGCCGTCTTCCTGCCGGTGCTGCTGCTGATGGCAAGAATGAGAACGTGCTTGCCTCGCGCGGAGTAGTTGCAGTATATGAGCTGTTTCCTCCACTGCCACCAACTTGTTGGGGTGGTATCGCCCCAAAGGGTTCAACGTTGAACTCGAGGCCTGTGCTCTGTCTATTGAGTAAGATAGTACTGCCTGCCGATTGACTCCTGTTTCTGCCATCCCCAAGCACATATGATTTCCTTTCATTCTCCATATCCAACATGGCTGCACTTGATAGTTGACTCTGTCGAGATGCAGCATCACGACGTGGCAGACGTTTCGACAGCTGTCGCATACCGAACACCTTGACGAGACCACCTCGGGCCGCTCCACTCTCGTCTCCTCCAGCACCTGCCATACGGGCTGCAACCTCAATGATAGTTTGCATAGCATTGAGAAAGAAGCCAAATATGAGCACAAGTGCATGCATCAACAGAATAGCGTATCCGATCCACCCCTTAGGTCCCTCCGTCACACCAAGTGATGGGGCGAATGCAACCATGAGAAGAATGGTAGCAAATCTTACAGCGGAAAAGACTGTGTGGAAAGCATTCATCGAGGTCGGCGAATGAAACGGTCGGAAGGCATGAAGTGTAAGTAATGTAATGACCTCGCAGATAGCAAGAATCACAATTTGTGCAATTCCGGAGGGCTGTACGGCACCAATGACCACGCCCCGAACAAAGGTCAAGGTGATTGGAATAAGAGCAAATGGCGCAGCGTTGTCCGAATACGTGTTATACAAAGATCCATAAAGCAGGACTGTTGGTAGGTCGTCGAAGAGATATGACTTGGGTCTGGTGGAGGCAATAACGTAGAGGAGCCAGATTGCGAAACCGATGATAAGCACCAGCATTACTACTGCCAGCGCAACCGTGTATGCTGGTGACTTGTTGGCCACCACCAGTTGAAACATCGATAGGGCGACAATAGGAAGTAGAAAATAGTTGAAGACAATGCGAATAACATTGCCGATAGAGAAAGGCATGTTCTTCGCCCTGAGATCTTCTTCTGGCGTATTGCTGAGATGTCGGTATGCCCATCGAATGAAGAATCCGATTTGAATCAACACGAGGACCACTGCAAGGATTACCAGGAGCCAAATAGTCATACCCGCCCATACATCGTCGATCCCATTCAAGCCCACCAGTTGTCGAAGTTTATCGAGACCATACTCACCATGCACGACATATATTCCGTCAACAAGTCCGTGATTGGAAGTAGTGTTACGCACAAAACTTTCATTGAACATCAAGGTTGACCATGATGCCTTGCTGACAATCGGCTGGTAAAATCCCGGGTAACTGAGAGTGAGACCGCCGGTAAGGACAACAAACTGGATATATTGCAAGCAATCCCCAAATCCAGGAGTGACCAAACGGAGGAGGTCTGCATCACGGCCATAGTTGGTAGTCCAGCGAAACGTATCTGTTGTTCCCCATGGACTGTAAATTGCTGCAAAAGCAGTTGCAATTGCGACCATGATCAAGATGACTGCGGGAATGTAGGTGAGCACGCTGCTCAGCGTGTTTCCTAGGTCTGGAGTAATGACCGCAGAAGTGCATCCGATTGGAGTGGCGTCCTGATCTCCGTACTTGATCAGAAGCGTTGCGGCAATAGACGTGAACGAGTAAGTTGAGAAAAAGTTGTTCTTCAACTGAAAGGCAGGATAACTTTGAGGGTCACTCCTAATGAAAACAAGTTGGTTAGTGGTGCTGCAATAGGTTTTTGTAGGCTACAAACTTACTCATTGACGAAAAATCTCGGTCCAAGGGGACAAGATGCGTTGATGAGCGAATTGCAGAAGTCCAGATTCTCGCTCCAAGGCTCATAAGTCAAGACGTCGACCTTATTTGTCAGAGTCGTGAGCTTTGGGGAAGCCACATCTGGGTACGGGCTGTCCACAATCTTGCCTCCATTTGTAGTCGAATTTCCATTCCAATATTCGGTATCATTGGCTCCTGGGAGGACAAGTCGGGGAGCATCTCCAACTGTTGACCCAGTTATGTTTCCCCATACTGTAACGGCGAGTTGGTGGTTCGGGTCGGTGGTGTTGAAAACCGCATCGACAAACAGAGGAACGAATTGCAACTGGAGGGGCAGATTACTTTTGGCAGCATCGGACAAGCAGTTCTGGAAATCGATCAGGACTGCAGATGCCGGCACGATCCACAGACTGGCAATCAGAACGAGCAGAAATGGGAATGTAGCAATCAAGCCCCTCCTTCGCATTCCAATAGCCATCCTCTCCCGTCCACCCGTTCGTCTTAACCTGGAGGTCTTCCGGGCATCCCAAGATCGGGTTGCAGAGTCATTCCCAGCCCATGCAGCCAGTCCAGCTTCTCTCGAGTCCGCAGACATTATAATTGCTCCCTTGTATTCGCTATCCCACCCATGTTCGGCGTGCGGTTGTAGGATGATGGCCTGTTTACAGCTTTTCGACTTTTCCATGGCACTGGATCCTCAAGGCCGTAACATTGACGAGCAACTTTGCGAGCTCCGCTGTGCAGTGCAGCAGCGTTGGAAGACTGGGGTTCGTGAATGCGTCACTTGGCTTAGGAAACCATCATGAGATGGAGCGCGTCATTCGAGGTCCAAAAGGTAAAGTCAAGTCGCGGAGAGACAGGGTGAAGGGCAGTGCGGTGCTGCTGCTGCGTGGTGCGGGATCTTTAATCCAAGGTTGGATGGAGGGATTCTTTGGGTCGTGCTGTGCTGTGCTGTGCTGTGCTTCGTGCCTGGCGCGGGTGGGCGTGGTGTGAAACGGAGCGTCCTTGCCAGCCAAACCAGCCTATCCGACAATGAGATCAGGAGCCGTCTTTGAACTTGCGCCACAATTCACCTTTAGAGCGTTGTTGAGCGAGAGACTAGAAAACAAAAAAGACTCTTGGGAATTGCCTCACAGGGAGAGAATTGGGTTGAATCCAGTCTGGAAAGAGATAGCAGAAGTGGAGTTGGAATTAAGTTGGCATGGTTTCGCTGCGGAGCACTCCAGTTCTTCAGTACAGGATATATTGCTCTAGCCTCATTGCGCTTTTACAGGGCAGGGCGAAGGCTCGTATTATTCAGAAGTGGGAAGGGGGGACGGGGATTTTCATGGATATCAAGGTTTTACCTGCTTTGCCGACTGGACTGAGCCACGATCATACCTTTTGCCAATAAATTGGCGACGATACCAGCGGTGCGCCGAGTAATAACAGACCCGAATACCGTAATCAACGTCCGGAACAGCGCAGACGCACGTCGAGTTTACAAGTATAATTTCATGACCCCCTTGGTACGTATGGACTTGGCTTGGGCACAGCTGTTCACAGAGTACAAGCAGCATCCCAACCCGGTCAGGGTCAGATGGGATTTTTGCAGCGATGATCCGCAAAAGCTTCTTTGCATCGGTGGTTTTAAAGGTGGCGCCGCTCGTGAAGATGATGCTCCTCAACAGCCTGTGATTGGAAGGACTCGGCTATTTTTGGAACTGTGGTGAGCTGGTGGAGTTCGAACACGGGATGACGATGTCGGCACTGCGACATCCCCTGAATGAAGCTCTCCATTGGAAATTGGATACTATCACGTGTGGTAAGATAGGATCGAGATTCGGATCAATGTTGATGACACAACATGCACTGAGGTGTCAATACGGGTAACGCAATTGTCACAGCGTATGAAATCTTTGGTAATCTTCCATTCGGACTAGGAAGTGGGCCTTGCCTGCCCTCCTCAGCCTTTCGTTAATGTCGAACCATTCCGATTCCAGTCATCCTCCTATACCACATATACTCATTCAAAGTAAACAAAACAGCGCCGTTGGATATCATCCCGAAATGCTACAACACTCCTCCAGAAATGCTCAAATGCATGCTTTTTTTGCAAGATGAACTCGTGAACACGACTCAACATGGACTCCTTCTACAAACTAGACAGAAATATCATCTCCTCACAGACGGCATCCGTGATGCGATTTTAGCAGGCGCCGGCAATGCTTTTGCGAACGAATCTCGGACTGTCGTTGTGTCAGTAGAGTAGAATGAACGTAGCTAGAGAAACTTACCAGCTTCCGTATCAAAAACGATGGTCACGTCGTCATGCTCGCCAGGGTACTCTGGCATATCTAGGCACACGAATTCGTGGTCGATTCCAGCCTCAGACCCCTTCTGAGATTTCGGTAGAGAGAACTTAGCGTCAACGATGCGTAGGGAGAATGTCTTCTTGCTGTTAGAGGTTTCGAAAACGTCCGTGGATTTCAAGGTGAAGTTCATTGCCTTGCCATGACTGAAGTTGTCGAAAAATGCCAATAGCTGAATAACCTTCTCTTTCTGAACTATCTGCACTCGTGTTGTGGCTGCATCCCACTTCTTATATATAGGAACGACCATTCTTCGGCGAGATATACCGAAGGAACAAGCGACGCCATCAAACACGACAGCGAATCCGGTCAAGGCGGCTTGGAACAGGTGGAGCTCTTGGAGAGAAGGGAAGGTGTATTTGCGAGTTGACTCAGAATTGGCAATAGTGTCAAGAAGTATTGTTGCGAGCTCGCGTGGCAGCTCTTTCGATACTTGCGACTCGGCCACTGATGCTGTCATGTCCTGTTGAGGCTGGCGCAAGACCTTGAGTTCGGTCAGTGATTTGACGTCCAGTCGTATTTTGAGTTCGCCAGGCTCGACATTGACGCGATCTGTGATACTGCCTCCTTTGAAGTCGATAGCAACACGCAAGTTTTCCGAAAGAACTGTCTTGTCAGTCTGGAAATCGGTATGGTCGAAGTTGATGAATCTGAACCCTTGCCATTGGAGAGGCTGAAGGCAGGTCAGATCCCCATCCAGGTCAGCTATGGAGAAGCCTGTAATCGGTGCCTCGGCAATAACGTCTTCTCCTTGCCCAAGCGCAATTCCAGTGAGGAGTGTGTGAAATCGGATTCGTTCATTAATATCTTGGAAGGTACAGACCATAGTGTACTTCGATTTGCCATCATCGATCTTGAGTAGCAACGCTGGCGAGCCTCCTTCTCCCCGCAAGAATCCGAATTGGACTGGATGGCTCGGCAGGAAGTCTTGATCGATACACCTAAGATGCTTAGACTTCGTACTTGTATTCATGCCTAAACGAAATCCTCGGTGCAGGGTACGTGGCCCTGTTGCAGCTTTGATGACCACGGTCTTTTCAAAGAGCTTGAAGTGGCAATCTGGTTGAGGTTCCTTGGGAAATGGTGGTTGTGGGCTTTGGTCGAAGTACTGAAAAGATTGTAAAATGGTCTCGAAAACAATCTCCTCGCCTGCACGCTGAGCCATGACGGAGTGCGTTCTCTTCTCGTAATCATGCATACCCCATAGCGTCCTAAAGTCATGCTCATTACAGTGAAGTAGAAGCATAAAGCCACGGGGTAAGCTGACTTCAATGATGCGCTGAGTAGCTCTCCATCGAACGTCCTCCCAGGTCAGGCCACGCGATTTGTCTGATTGTATACTAGACAGGGAAATTAGCAAACCATTTTCGAAGTATATCGCTAGCTTTGGTGGAACAGGATTGCTCGCAAAAGAAGAGAGCTTCAATATTTCGATGGTCTTTGGTAACGTGAGCTCGGGCAAATAAGATAGGCTTACCTAAGGTTCAAAGCACCATCTTGACTTGCAATAATGGCGGTGATAGAGCTTTCTTTCATGCCGCGAACCATGGATATCAGAAGCGCAGAGCGATATTGTTGAGGAGCCGCTGCTTCCACCAGGGTACCCTCCACGAACATTCTCCCAAATTGAAACGTACGGCTTGTATCCCCCAGAGGCAATGCCTCATACAGAGATCTGACCGAGGTCAGTCGTTGACTGTAGAGTAAGGACTGATCACCCTCCCCTCTGACCCAGATCGAAGGATCCAAGCCCTGGGTCAGTGGAGCATCCTTGGGGTCAGGTGGTAGAAAATTATTTCTTTTCATTGACATTGTCAGCTTTCTCAGACTCGACAAAACAGCTTGTCGAGACTCCAACACATCCCGGTTTGCCTCAGGTGTGCTTTGTCGCGACTGAACCTCGGGATACTGAGAAGTCACAATCTCTATAATCCACAGACTTTTAGCCAAATCCGCATATGCTTGCGCCCGCATGAAATAATTGGCTTGTTGACTTTGAGGTGTACTAGGCCGATCTCTGACTGCCGTTTCAAGATTCATCCTGCCCTTCAGAAACCACCACATGGCCACTCTGACAAGCTCCTCCAGAGAACATTGAGATAGAGGCTTTGAGGCTTCTGTGGAAAGTCGGAATAGAGTAAACAAATGCCCGGTTCGTCTCTGGAATTCCTGAAGAGCATCATCTCCAATAGCTTGGGCTGCATCTTGGATAGACAAGGTTGAAGTTCTGGAGAGAGTTACTGGAGTCTCTGCGGAAGGGTTGCCAGTAACAGGGACAGATGGTTGAAGACTTCTTGGTACAGCCAGCGTCGAGCTAGAACCTCCTGTATAGCTATCCGCTGAATGTGTAGGCGGATGTGAATCATTCGGAGTGATGGGACGACTTGAGCTTGGCCGGCTCGACGCAGCACTTGGTGGTATTCCAGGGGAGAGTGGTATATGGATGTTATTCCTAGTATTGATTTGAAGCTCTGCAAACTGAGGCGTAGGAACAGAAGATCCTGAGGGTTCAGCCCCGGTGAATAGCTCATCAGGATCAGAAGTACGAGCCTGGACGAGAGCCTTGCCTTCTCCAGATCTCATTTCTGCCTTCACCATATCTGCAAATGATCGCCTGTCACCTTCAGATCGAATGCTCAAGGGCTGGAATGAATCCTGTTCTCGACTTCCACCCGGCAAATCTGGGATGTCTGGAATGTTAGAATTCGGTTCTGCGTCAGGTATTGACTGGAAGCCAGTTTGCGTACGCCTAATAGGTCCAGGTCGGAAGTCATCCATATTTTGAGCACGCTCGGCGAAGCTTCGTCCATGATCTGTAGTCGTCGTATCCCTACGATCCGTTGTCTGGCCTGCATTTGACTGTCCTACTTGGGGATGTGTGTGTGCCCTCCTTCTCATTCCTATCTCAGCGACTGGCGAAGTAGCTTCGTCACCGCCTTCCCCAATCACCTCCGGTTGTTCATCTGTGAATCGTACGACGAGGCCCTGTCTGTTTCGTTTGGGACTGGCTGATCTACCTCGTGTGCTCTTCGAAGTCGGCAGATCTGAAGCGGCTGGCCATCGACGTGCGCTGGACGTATCGAGGCGCGTCAAAGGTGGTGGAATGGAGGGACTTGTCCCAACCATATGCAACTTGTCTGATGGGCCATGTAGAAAGTCGTCAACGTCGTTCTGGGATTGGAAATCCTCGCTGGCGGACTCTTTCTTCTCCTTGAAAAGCTTCCCCATAAAGCGATTCCGCTTTTTCTCTCCATCTTTGGGACTGGCCGAATGTGCTTCCATGGCCACGCGATCAACGGGAGACCAGATTGTGCTAATCAGGAGGAGAGACCCGCGTACAAACACGATTCGAGGGGTTGTCTGCGGCGGCGGCTATTTTTACGCCGCGCAATTGAGGGACAGTCACAACGGTTGACGGTGCATCGATTTGTTGGTAAATGGGACTGTCTGGCCCTATGAATCCGACAACTGCGTGATCATTTGTTCAGAGTTCAACAAGGGTTATTCGAGACCCACGTCAAGTTTCATGCACAAGGTCCGAATCAAATGCCTTGACCAAAACAGAGACGCCCTCGAGATAAGAGGCCACCAACGGTCGTTATCTCCATGTGACTCGAACTAGTCTGCGGGCAGCCTCAGCCTTCTCGTTTCAGGGGTTCAATGAAGGTCGCTTCATTATTTTCTGAAAAACTTTGGACAAGACAAGGATTCAATTCTCAATCGATAGCTACATTCAGTATATGTCCTATTCCTGTTCGGAGATCAGCACTATGATCAGAGCCGACATTGACGTACATTAGCCTCAATGCCTGAGTACTTGACACTGTTTTGTATTGGTTGTATTGCTGGTTTACCCCCGCTTGTTGGATGCTGGAGTACGAAAGTACAGTATTCGATTAGACGAGACGGACCACAGGACGGTTTCGAGCAACAAAAAATGCCCTCAAACATAGGGTACTCGCAACTGTTCCATGACCAATGTGGGGGTACAAAATACAGGCGTCTTTTCGTCCGTTCCAGACGGCGATCGGACGGAGACACCGCAAAGCGAGGGCGTCTGCAAGACCCGGAAGAAGCAACGATTGAAAGGCAGGTTCCGACGGTGGGATCACGTCGGCGAGAGGTACAGACAGAATGCAGCATGGCCGAGAGTTCAAGGCGCAGTGCATATGCAGAACAGCAAGAATGGTGGCCACGGCGAATGAAGACATGGATACAGCTGCATCCCTCTGCAAGCAAAGTAAGGTGGGAGGCCAGGAGAACGCACCCATCTCATCGAAACCCTGCGCTGCTGAGAACCGGTCTCGCATGGTGCACTATCGACGAATTATCCAGCGTAACTCTAATGATTCTTCGATATCTGGTAAGTGAAGCTTGGCATTGCGAAATGTGGATTTGCACATGCTTCAGCATGAATTGTCGTGAGGTTGGGGATGCCATGCGGAGGACAATTGTGACTGGGGTCGTGCGATGATGATGCTGATCGTCTTCATCCCTGCCATCTGGAGCTCCAGTTTGTCCCCAAACCAGATCTTGGGCCTGGCCTGAATTTTGTACCGCATACAAAATATAAAATAAATGAAAAGTCAGGTGTTCCAGCAAGAACCTCTTCAAAGGCTGATGGTATGCTAGACGGAGTGAGAGCTCAGAAGCAGACTACATCGTCATACTATAGTTTCACTTCTTAGCTGAGGCAATTTCTGCTCTGTGGTGGGACGACTTGGCTTGCCCGTCAAGACTGTGAATCACAGGATTCCGCTGTCATCACTATCTTATGGACTATCTGATGATGTCTTTTTATCGTGCCTATGTTGAAGACTTGCCTGAGCCTACACTTGTTGCGATGCTATATCTCGCAGTCTCACCTCACCACACCGCACCCCACTTTCCCCTCCTCTGCTCGATCAAAGCCTTCTCTTCCATCAGGGTCCGATCAGAAGTTCGAGCTCAAGCTCCATCTCGGGTCGAACCAGCCTGCCAGCCTTGTCTTGGTGAAGGGACCATTAACCCGCATCTCGATTAGCGGTGCCACAGGCCGTGCGGGAAATCGTCAGAGACAGCTGGACAGGGATCTTACGCTGAACCATTCCACTGAACCCAGCACCAAGCAAACTATTGATCCCTGTAGCAGCAAGCTGGCCAACCAAGTTTCCACGGCCCAAGCCACTCAAGACCTGCCTCGTCTGTCTCTGTCTGTCTGTCACTCCCAGCCCAACTCAACCTTCTTCTCTGCTCTCCACCTCCGCGCGCTCCCTACCTCCCGAGCAGACTAATTCCACCTTGACCTCGATCAGAAGCTCCTGTCTTCTCATCTCCTGCTCGTCATTTCCTTCCTTTCACTCACCATCCTCAGCTCAACTCACGAAGCAGTTGAACTGACGTCAATTGCATGGTTGTTAGCAAGCTTCAGCATCCCGGAACAGGACAGCAAACAGCTCGGTAACGATGGACCCTAACTCCAATGCCGCAGAACTAAAGACGCAGGGCGTCGTGGAAGCTGCCCAGGACCCAAATAGCTCCATTACTGCAGAAGATGCGGAACAGAGGATTGTAGCTGAGAGCAAGAGGGCTGGAGTCGCAGCATTTTCCTTCGACCCAGAAGCAACACCTGAGCAGAAGGCAGCTCAAGCTAGAGCGGTAAGCACACCTTGCTGATATGCACAATGGTCAGTTACTGAGTTCTGCAGCGTATACCAGAAGGATTCCACCATGAACATAAATCAAAGGGAGTTGCGATTCCGACAGATATAGATGATGGGAAACCTGGGGCATACGACCTTCCCCCGCCTTCTACAGCTGGAGCTCTAGCCCCTACGGCACCTCCAAAGGACAAATCCGGGAAGCCGATCACAAATGGTGTCAGTGGCCAATTCATCGACGACGACGACAACGACAGATGGGTGGAGAGAACTGGCTGGGCGCCAAGATTTGGTAATGGCGTGTCAAGTGCATCAATGGAAGAGGAAAGTCTAGCAGACCACCAAACTTGGGTGGAAGGAAAGCTAGACGATAAGTTCTTTGGCGGTAAGTTTGGCCGAATCTGGCAATTGCATGGCATCTAATTGGAGTCCGGCAGATTGGTACCACAATACTGGCGTAATCATATTCGCTTGTCTTTCGTCCTGGTTCGTGGCAGTTTTGGGAGGTGGACTTGCTTGGGTGTTCCTGATCATGGCCATTTGCGGGACATATTATCGAACCTCTCTGCGCAGAGTACGACGAAACTTTCGAGATGATGTCAATCGCGAGCTGGCAAAGAATAGGCTGGAAACAGACACGGAGAGCTTGGAGTGGATCAACAGCTTCTTGGTCAAGTTCTGGCCCATCTTCCAGCCTGTCCTGGCAGAGACCATCATCAACTCAGTTGATCAAGTACTGAGTACTTCGACACCAGCATTTCTGGACAGTCTTCGTATGAAGACTTTCACGCTCGGAAACAAGCCTCCACGAATGGAACATGTTAAAACTTATCCAAAAGCAGAAGATGATGTGGTGCTAATGGACTGGAAATTTAGTTTCACGCCAAATGATCATGCAGACATGACTTCACGCCAAATCAAGAACAAGGTCAACCCGAAAATTGTGCTCGAAATCAGAATCGGTAAAGCTATGATCAGTAAAGGTCTAGATGTACGTTATTCGGGCACTGCCCATTGCCCCCAGTCCAATCGCTTAGGAGTTCCTTACTCCCAAAGTACTCCCGAGATATGAGTAAATGAGTGATTGCTGACTTCACGATCAACGTAGGTAATAGTTGAGGATATGGCGTTCTCGGGACTTATGCGAGTCAAGATCAAGCTCCAGATCCCATTTCCTCACGTCGAGAAGATCGAGATTTCATTCTTGGAGAAGCCCACTATTGATTATGTCTGTAAGCCGCTCGGTGGCGAGATGCTTGGTTTTGACATCAACTTCATCCCTGGTTTGGAATCATTTATCTTGGACCAAATTCACGCAAACATTGGCCCCATCATGTACGCTCCAAATGTCTTCCCGATCGAAGTCGCGAAGATGCTTTCTGGTTCGGCTGTTGACCAAGCAATTGGTGTTATGGCAATTACTCTCCATGGTGCTCAAGGACTCAAGAATCCAGACAAATTCGCCGGAACCCCAGATCCTTACACGGTATTGTCGTTTAACAACGGCGCTGCTCTTGCGCAGACCAAGATCATCAAGGAAAATGCCAACCCGAAATGGAACGAGACGAAATACGTCATTGTGACATCCTTCAATGATAGTCTTACTCTCCAGCTTTTTGATTACAATGAATATCGGAAGGATAAAGAGCTAGGAACTGCAACTTTCCCACTCGAGAGGATTCAAGAAGTCACTGAGCACGAAAACGAACAGCTTGAGGTCATGGCTAATGGGAAAGCCCGCGGAATTGTGTCTTCTGATATTCGATTTTTTCCCGTCCTTGAAGGCCGAGATCTTCCAGATGGCAAGAAGGAACCACCTCCAGAATCAAACACTGGTATTGCTAAGATAACCGTTGAGCAAGCGAAGGACCTTGATGGGACCAGGAGTCTTTTGGGAGCTCTTAACCCATATGCTGTGCTGTTGCTCAACAACAAGGAAATTCACATTACCAGAAAGTTGAAGCGAACAAACAACCCCATTTGGGACAATGGATCCAAGGAAGTGCTTATCACAGATCGCAAGACTGCAAAGCTTGGACTTGTCATCAAGGACGACAGAGATCTGTCGGCTGACCCTATCCTTGGCACATATCAGATCAAACTCAACGACATGCTCACATTGATGGAGAAAGGTCAAGAATGGTATAACCTTGCGGGAGCAAAGTCTGGCCGTGTCAAGTTCACTCTTCAGTGGAAGCCCGTAGCACTCTCGGGTGTTGGAGCTGGCACTGGCGGGTATGTTACGCCGATTGGTGTCATGAGATTTCATTTTAAGAACGCTCGTGATCTCCGCAATCTTGAGACCCTTGGAAAGTCAGACCCATACGTCCGAGTCTTGCTATCTGGGATCGAGAAAGGCCGCACTGTCACATTCCAGAATAATCTCAATCCGGACTTTGACGAAGTTATTTATGTGCCTGTTCACAGCACCCGGGAGAAACTGACTCTGGAGGTCATGGATCAAGAGACAATCAACAGTGATCGATCACTAGGCTCAGTCGAGGTTCTCGCCTCCGACTACATCTCTCAAGCTGACAATGGCGAATATCTTGTCCACGATGCGAAGAAGCCGCAAGCTGGACCACTCCGCATGCATGGAAAGGGCTCGCCGAGGGGTACTCTCAATTACACCGCGTCTTTCTATCCTTGCTTGAACGTCGCAGATCCCGAAGATGAAGAAGAGCTTGCAGCTAGGAAGAAGTCTGCAGAAGAGGCCAGAGGTCGCACGTCAATCGAGAGCAGCAGATCTGGTGACACGAAAGGGGGAGACCCAGTCGCTGCTGCAAATAGATCACTTGAAAACGGAAAGATCGATACGTCTCTCGCGCATACTCTTGCTGAGGGCGAAAAGGAGCAGACTGAGATCGAAGAGGAGAAGAGCCTTCCTAAGATCCACCTCACGCCCGAAGAGCTTCTCAAATATGAATCTGGGCTCATCATTTTCAAGCTCATGGATGTCGATCTCACCCACAGCGACACTCATGTGGATGGTAAGTTGCTTCTGATAGACTTTCGCTCGAGCAGTGAGCTAATGTTTGATTCAAATTTAGTCTTAACAGATGACAACGCATTCCCGTCGTATTCTTCGTCTAAGATCAAATCTAGGAAAGCGACAATCGACGAAATTGGCGACTGTTTTGTCCGCGAACTTGACTTTTCGCGTCTTACTATACGCATTCGGGAAAAAGGCGAACTCAAGGGTGATGCGAAGAAGGACAAGGAAGACATCATTGCTAAGCTCACTGGCAACACACTTGACACACTCAAGCAATGCCTTGTAAGTCTCTGTCATCGAAGGTTCATGAGTTTGTGGCTGACTATGACCAAAGAACAACCCAACTATTCTCAAACTCAAGGATGACCAAGGCCAAATTTGCAGTGTCAAGGTCAGCTTGAAGTATATACCTGTCAAGATGGAACTTGATCCCAGCGAGAGTATGAATAACATGGGTAAACTTCGCGTTGATGTGCTCGACGCCACAGATCTCCCATCAGCGGACAGAAATGGTTATAGTGATCCGTACTGTTTGTTCGAGCTCAACGGAAAGGACGTTTTCAAGACGAAAGTACAGAAGAAAACTCTTCATCCCGCATGGAACGAATATTTTGAGGTCGATGTTGCATCCAGGACGGCCGCAAAATTCACCTGCAAGGTATTCGACTGGGACTTCGCGGATAAGGCCGATATCTTGGGCAATGCGGACATCAATCTAGAGTTATTGGATCCTTTCAAAGCACAGGAGTACAACCTCACTCTGGATGGAAAGTCTGGATCTGTAAGATTACGCCTACTTTTCAGACCAGACTATGTCACAAGGTCGCGGCAAGGATCGTCAACGTTCTCTGGGACCTTTGCTACTCCCGGCAAAATCGTGACTGGTGTCGCCGGGGCTCCTATCAAGGGAGTTGGATTTGCAGCTCACGGTGTGGGCAAGGGTGCATCATTCATCCGACATGGATTCAAGAGCAAGAAGAAGGAAGATGAGACTAATGGTACCGAGATGGAGGCAGAGGACGCCAAATTTGCCAATGGTGGAGGATCTGGTCTTCGACGGTCCAGCAACCTGCCACCGCCATCAGCCAATTCAGAATCACCCGTTACACCTCCGGGAACAGCTCTTGGTGTTCCAGGCCACAGTCGCACGAAGAGCTTTGGTCAATCTTCTATGCACAGTACTATCCATGGTGGCGGCGCTGGAGCGCCTACAGGTACAGGTAAGACCATCCTTCTATTCCACAATACTTGGGAAATACGCCCTCCGTAAAGCTGTCCGAGACTTCACGGATGTCATTGTCCTCTGTGGCTCTCGAGATCTTAAATGCAAGAGAAGTGTCTCTCGCTATAAGCTGCAAGGGAAAGATCTAATGTCTTACGTTGTTCAAATATCGGCATTCGTTATTCAGCGCTAACATATACAACAGCAAGCTTCACAATCCTGTCGGCAACCGGATATCCTCCATCCTCCAACGTCATGGTGTACATGAAGCAGCTAGGCCCCAAGCCAAAGACCATCCACAAGACCGAACATATCAAATCAGCTTCCGGCACTGTGACTTTCAACGACAAGAAAGAAAGTTTCAAGTGCGCGTGCTCGGCAGACACGCAATTCCAGATCCAAGTAAAGGGCCACAACACATTTGGTAGCGACGATGATCTCGGAGAAGGTCTCTTCTTCGTCGACGAATCAGGCACTGGCCTGGAGAAATCCGTCAAGGCAGGCAGCGGTCAGGTCGTCCTCAAGAGCAACTTTGTGCTCACTCCCATCATTGAAAATGGAGATAACAGCCCAAGATCGAGCAGCGGAGGCCTGCGAAAAGGCCTTCTAGGCAAGACGGGACGAAACAGCAGAGACGTCACGCCTTTCTAATCTGGTTCAGCATTCACCAATACTTTACCTTTCTTGGAAGAAATGTTGACGGGAGGAGCGCAGGGGATGACGGAAGGAGCGATTCGAGCTGGTGCGATCGTTGTTGGTTGCCTTGGGCAAATGCGCTTGTTATTTTACTGTTCTTTCTCCTTTCTGCGATGGCGATACCACAGCGAGATGCTTCTGCATTTCTAATTTTCTCTTTCATTCTCTTCAAAAGACAACTCATTTGGAACTGGGATGGATGGGTTAGGGGCTGGAGGATCTTGGAGATCCTACAGCAAGCAGTGGCGAAACGCGTTGATATACCGAAATTAAAAAGTCACCTGAATGCCATTGAAATCTACGTAAACTGGTGGTATGCGTATCTAGTTTTGCAGCAGATACCTTGCTCGTTTTGCCAGGTAGATGTTGAAACTGTTTGAATGTCTTTTCGGCAAAATCGATAATAGAAACGTGTTTGAGAGGGGCATCTCAAAACGAGAGCAGAGCCTGTTACCCAGGGACAGGCTCGAGTTTCTAGCAAACGCCTCGGCACAAGAAGCTGAACATTAACATGTAGTCTCGCAGGCGGCCCATTCGAATCCAGAACCATTGACATTACTTATTTATTCCATTCCATGTCATTCCCTAGAATCACAACGCCCCAAATCCATTCCCATCCCGGTCCCCTAATTCCCATCCTATCCTCCCGCTCTATAGGTGGAGAAATCCCAGGTAAATAGGTAGTCACATGTATTCATGACGCTTCCCCATCCCTATCATCCATCCATTTCCTTCATCTCGCTTGTAGAATCAATCAGAGGAAGATGTAAATTCTGTAATGCTCTCGCACACACGCAGATGCTAGCTAGCTAGAAAAAGGGCATTTGTATTTCATTCATATCCAGAGAAAAATCTATCCCTCAGCATCAACAAACTCATCCTGTGTCGCGTTAGCCATGGTTCTGGTTCGCTGAATGTCTGTCTCGACTTGTTCCCAACTTTCCCGCATTGAGCTCAAGCCGAAACCGGGTTCCTCCTCCATTAAGAAATGGACGTACGTACCAAGCTCTGGGTATCCGTGTCCTCCCTCTTCAGCGGCGCGTACTTCTTCCCGTTCGCATTAACAGTCGGTAGATCTCTCTTCAAATCGTCGCTGAAATCGATCAGGGCGCCTCCATTGGTCCGCTCGTTGCTCGTTGACCGGAGCGTGTTCTCGAGATCCTTCTGCTGCTGACCACCGTTGACTGTTTGAGCGGCTTGGAGATCGGCTGGGGCCTGGTAGGCGGGAATTGGTGTTGCGGCATTGGTCGAAGGCGTGCCATCACTTTGGCCGAAGTCGATGAGGTCGTTACCATGTGAAGGCTGAGATTGTTGGTTTTCTGAGGCGGGTGCTGCGTGGTTGGAGGTGTAGGATTCGCTGCGCGTGTGTGGAGGTGGAATGGGATTCTTCTCGTTGCTTTTTTGGCCTCGCAAGATAGGTGTGACGGCTAAGATCTGTTCTGCTTGTTTTTGAGGTGTGGTTCCGTCGCTATAGAAAATTAAGCCTAGAATCATGACCAGAAATTACAAAGTTCACTTACATGTTTGCGTTGAGTATCCAGTCCAGGTCTTCTTCCCCCTCATCCGGACCTCCAGGGCCACCCCTCACGGGTCTGAAAAGTCTTGGATGCCACTCTACTCCATCTTCAGCTCGTCTTGCTGCTTCGTCTCTTTGCATGTCCTCAATCTTGGTCTTCTCATCTGTTGCAACCTCATGATTTCGTTCTTTCACAGCTTTGGCAGTAGCGAACCATAATTTCTGGGATTCGCGTTCTTGCTGCTCCTCGAGAGGTCGGACTATTGGGGGCGTGTGCTTCGCTCTTGTAGCATCGAACAGAACTTCCTTCTTCCCAGTCTGCGAATCAATTAGTATATTGTCGGACCCCAATACTCTCCGATGACCAACCTTTACGTCCTTCATGGACATCTCCCCACTCCACATCCCTGATAGCTCGTACAGGACTTCACCTGTATGGTCGTTCTTGATTACACCTCCAATAGCATTATATGTCCCGCCAAAGTAGCCCTTGGTCTTGAATTCGATGTCGGCGCTTAGTCCCAACTCTGGACACCGCACAAAACTGTGATCTCCAAGCTCGTACTTCATCTTCCCGAATAGAATACCCCGCGCATACATATTTGGCTGGGTCAGAATGTATCGCTCTCCTTTCCCACCCTCTCCCCGATTCAGGAACCGCAGGATAGCAATCCCCTCCATCATACTAGCAGCCGAGTTCCCCAAGAATTTACTTCGGGGCTTAAGACAACCGTCGATTCGAATGTGATGCTCGGGTGCCATGTAGAAGTAGCTCGATTTCGGAGGGTGATGGGAGGTTTGCTCGGAGATGTAGTAGCCCTTGGTGTTATCAGGAAAGTCCCAGTAGCAAGTAAAGGTCTCGCCCAAAATTGGGTTGAGTGGTTTCTTGACTCCGCTATATGCCCGTCAATATCTCCCAGTCCCAATATACAAAGTCCAGGCAGTACTTACGGAGGTTTAATGTGCCATCCACTCAGGTAGAACTTCACTACCGATACGAATCTTTGAGTCGGATCTTCGATTTCGGGCATAGGTAGGAGAGTTTCCGGATGTGCCATGAAGCTATGTCCCGTCAGCATTCCTCTTCTTCCAATTTCTTATCTGGGATTTTCAGACGCACTTAGTGATTCTCTCCAGCATGCTCCTAGGCTCCAGAATAAAGGTCGGCAGCACCACTCGACTCAGATCCGCGCCTGGTCTCAACTGCGAAATGATATGCGACAGCACTAATCCCAGCCCATATCAGCGTGTGCCCCCGTTGTGTATATCGAAGAAAGTATGTACGGAAACTCACCATTTCCCTGATCGGGCTCCACGACCGTAGTCTCGTCCTCCGGGCCATCCGACCTCGACTCATCGACCGAAGACCTCGCGCCTGCTTCCCACATCGCCATTAGCACAATGCCTCGGATATATACCAACTTGCCCAGCTATCTTCATCTTGGACGATACTTGGAGCGTTCAGCATGTAGCATGGAAGTGTACCTACTTGCCGCGGAGGCCCGGCGATGCGCATGTCCCAAGCTGACCATCCTCGCCAACTATGTCCCAGGTGCCTCTTGTTTTTGTTCCTCTTGCTTATTCGCAGCTGTATTTCGTGGTTTGCAGGAAGGGCGTTGCTTTCGATTTCTATGTGTCTTGGAAGTGTTGATAAGTGAGGCTGTGTTTTTGGTGGGCGAGGTACGTACAGGTTGACTGACTGTATTTGACGAAGGTCGGTAGTAGTGAAAACGCAGGCGAATGACGCAGGGCAGGCCAGCAGCGGAGAGGAGGGGAGGGGAGGAGAGGAGAGGGATGAAAAACAGCTCAGGATTTGGTTGGGTGTGGCACACCCGGCTGGACCGTCAACAGGAGGTGGAGGAGCTGCCTTTGGTGGGGTAAAAGTGAGCATGGGAATGCCTGCGTTGATGATCCTCATTGGTTAGTGGCACCCCTCCGTCATCGCTATCATAACTCTTTGAAGAAGAATTTATCTTGGGATCTTCTTGGGCAATAAACACACAAGACGTCTTTGCATTTTATCCAGCTTGGTATTCTTGGAACAGATATGTATCACTTTGCAAGTCTACCTCAAAGATCAGTCACACAACGTTATCAAAGCATTATTGTTTGGTGCCAGCCAGACAAGACGAGACGAGATGAGATGAGATGAGATGAGATGTCCTCCGTACAACTCTGCACATGCACTTTCCGTCCCTGCAGACCCCTGTGTAGGGGAATTGTCCGTCAGCTGCGCAAGCAAATTCAAGACGTCACATCTCACAGCAAAGCTTGCAATAGCTTGCGTGCTTATGACAGGTCCAGAATACCGACTCGTCCAGCAAGCGAAGAATGAGAGGATATCAAGCTTTACACACTCATCTTATGTATCTCCCTACGAGGCAATACCCATACGAGGCAAAAGCTTTCCTAGCTCCCTCCGTCGACTTTTGTACACATAGGGAATTGCCTCACAGCGCTACGTATACGTATCCGCGTAAGAGAACCCCGCCATTTGTTTCTGTGCCAAGGAAGGCAGCCAAGATGTTTCCTGTCCAAAGAACAGCTCTTACCCGGCTTCTGGTTCTAGTTTCGAAACTTGTTTACTTGTTCGATTTCAAGAATGATAATGGAAGGAAATCAGAACTCACAAGTCAAGAAATTACAATTGAACCACATGTATTTAGAATTCGTGATTTTTGGGAAACTGTCGGGGGTTTGGTTCCCATAGAGTCCGAAGCCGAAGCTGTTGAACGAAGAGCGAGAAGCGAGCTGTCTCGTGGCCTTGGCACGAACTATGTCTATGCAGGTGATCGATATAAGGATGATCTGGAACCAGAAATGCCCGTCTCTCCCGGATCATTGGGAGTCCCTTGTATGTACAGACTCAACATTCAAGATTTTCTACAAAAGTATCTGATGTCCAAGCTATCTCGTGGTGAACATTTCAGTACGATCCCTTTACTGGAGAACTGACTGGTGTCCCTACTCAGAAATGGCATATGCTACTTTCCTACTTCACAATCAATAGAGGACTATGAATGGGGCAAGGATGAAAGTCGATTAAATGGCAGTATGTTATAGCTCGGGATTTTAAGCAGATATTGATAGAACACGTCTAGCCGGCTGTGTCACGTAAAAGTGGTGGCCAGAGACATAGACAAGACGTTCTTAATTTGTTGGCGCTTTTCATACTATCATTTGCTTTCTTTTCCTACTGCGATTATTGTTATATAGAGAAGGACTACTTTAATGTTCTTTTACATGTCTCTTGACCGAGGCTAGCACTACCTAGATAGATATCTTTACCTGGGCTGACCTGCTTCAAATTGGACTTCGTCTGCTACTAGCCAAAAGTCCCGGACTGATATGGTGCCCTCTGAAAGAGGCGAGGAGCTTTTCAAAAATTCGTACAGTACAAGTTTCTCCACTCCACTCTGTTTTGCTTCCCCAATGCTGATATGAAATTTACATCGCATGATGAATGAACCTGAACGCCTATATTCAGCTGCCAGGTGCCCATCAAACAGAATACATCTACCCTCCCACCTTTCCGGGCAGCATTTCATTCATTGCAGCCTGATCTCTCGTTCCGCACCTCAGTCCCATGGAAGATTGAAATCCAATCGACATCTAATATCTCTTCCTCGTAGGCTCAGGGCTAGGACTCCTACTCGCGCTTCTCTCATCTCTCCCTCTAAGTCTCAGCCACTTCTTCGTACTCAACTCAATCTCCCTATCCAGCTCCGGACTCGGATTCTTCCTATGGATGAAATTGCAGAAACCACCACGGACACATCCCTCCCCACTATTCAGTCTGCAGCAGGCTTCGCGGAAGTCGGTGACGGGCGAGAGCTCGCAGTAGATCGGGCGCGCAGCGTACCATCGAGAGTTCAGGGCGTCGCAAGCTTTTTGCGCGGAATCTTCGTACTTGAAGCGGGCGTAGACGTTGCCGATAAGATCTATGAAGAGTCGAGTTAGCATGACATTCATTTACACGAAGGGGAACGGGCAAAACGTACGGTCATTATTATTATCGCATACTACTACCTCTTCAATCTCCCCAAACTTGCACATCTCGCACCAGAAGTCTTCGTAAAAGGCATCGAAGTGGTTCTGCAACTGGCTGGCGTTCATCTTGTTCTTTGGGTCGTAGGCAGGGTTCTGGTAGAGGTTGGGGAGGAGGATCGTTTGACTGTAGGAGGGCTTGACATGCTTGCGCGAGCAGCGGTCACCGTGCCGGCATGCGCCAATCTTGTAGTAGAAGGAGCAGTTGACTTTGTCGGCTTCGGTACCGAAGATACTGGCGAGGTAATTCGCCATTGTACCTGAGCTTGTGTTGACTTGATGGTGGTGTTGAGTAGGTGGTTTGCGACGGACTCGAGGCTGAAGGAGAACTTGCGCTCAGTTGAAAAACGCAGTTTCTGACGTGAATTGTGTGCCCTTCGGTCTGCAGGATAGTTCCTAAGGTGATAGCTGACTTTGTGAGGTGTTGTGAGGATATTCTGGACAAGTGTAGCTTGGCAGGCAAAAAGCTCAAGATATCAACCTGGAGGAGCTCGGGAGCGCGCCAGAGCTAGTCTTGATTTGTGATGGTGCCTCGAAGCGAGGCAAGGATGACTAAAGCCTTGTATTGTGGCGGATGCTTCGAGAACAACTTTACTATTGCGATGCGAGTTGAGATTGTTTTGTAAATGGTGCTGAAGATGACAGGTATGGTTCATCTGAGGGCTCTAGTGATTGCTTGTTCAGTTGAGGTCTTTTTCTTGCTTCTTTTAGCATTTGTTGGGCATGTAAGAGGGAAAATTCACAGCATTGCATTTTCGACGTCAACCATCAACCCTTTCACATTTGCACCGTACCGCGGTCCTCGCCCCTGTTACCAGAGTCACCAGCTTGCCTAGTAGTAGAACAGGTCTTCTACCTTGAATTATTGCGTATCTTTCGTTGTTGCAAGAATGCCGGTGGAGTTCTGTTGAGTCTTTCTCACATTTCAGGGGGTCCTGTCGCTGGATTCTAGATCGAATCAAGCCAAACAGTCTCTGCCACGTATACATAATTCAAGGCAGAATTCTCATATCATTTCATTTGCAGAGAAATGCCATTCATTGCAGAAAGCCAATCCAGACCCATATCAGAATGCATTTTAGAGAACCATTTGCTGCTCCTTACCACAAATATCACCCCGCAACCCAAACATATGCTGTAATACAAGGCGGCATTCAGTCCTAGATGGGAACATCCTGCATTTGAAACCGGATCTTGGACATCAGAACCGCTCCGGTCATCCCACCCTCGGACCATGAAATGGTGAGATCCCTACCGAATGTTGTTAATGTTTCTCCTCTATTATCATTACGAATGTCAAACTTGCCCGCTTTCTTCGGTCTTGTCGGCCCAAGGATGGGGGTATATACAATATGAGTATGGGCTTGGCTGTGGAATGGTGAGGCAGTACAATGAGGCGGTAGTCTCCCGAATCTCCCCTACGATGATGATCAAATCAGCAATTCATCCTTTGTACCTATTTTCGGGGGTTTGAGGCGTAAATTGCCCAGCAGGATATTCATCCTTGGTTAGGGGGTCCTATCACTGGGATAAACTTACAAGGACCTTCTGGTGACATAGCTCTTCCCATCTGAACCTTATTGTCCCCTTGGGCGTTGCATCCAATGAAAACCCAGGTGTATGGCTGGCCTTCGCCGAATATCTTGCTTTGAAAGACTTGTCCATGCTGCATATCGCGGATTATAGTGGCGCACTTAGTGACGTTGCCGTCCCAACTCTTTCCATTCCAGAACTCGTAAAAGTGTCTCTGGTCTGCGAAGTTTACGTGTACTCGTGCAACATAGACATCCTTGGCGGCAAAAGCTCCTTGGCCCTGCGCAGTATGTCAGCGCTCCTCTATTTCAAGATCTTGAATCATCGGAAAATAAATGGAAGTGCTGACCCTGTGACCATAGAGGTAAATGTGTTCTCCACAAGTAACAGCACACATGCTAAAACGAGGTTCATTGGTCTTTTTCATTGTCAGTACTGCATTTCATTCGTCCATGTCCAATACTTGACTTGCACCAAAGAGCACGTGTCTGCCTGTGAATTCCCCGTCCCGATAAGTCTTGAATCGCTTCAATTCCATATCGTAGACAACCTTGGCGATACCAGTATAGCGGTATGTAGGAATGCCTCCAACGGGATTCTGCTGGCGAACTTCAAAGAAAGTCCATCCTACGATGCGTCTGGTATTGAAGCCTCCCTCAGTCTTTTCGATTTCCCAGTCGTCGGTTCTCTCAACTATGCCGCTGAATGACCACTGCAAAAACATTCAGTCAGCATTGTGCCTCTCAAGATGTATTTGAAGTATTAAGATGTTTCAGGGACATTGGAGGTTGTCTCCAGAGGCCGACGTCGTGTTCAAAGCTTATATAGGAAGACTGGCATGGGATTGAAAGACTCAAGGAGCACTTACGATTTTCTCGCCCCGTCTGATCTCATGTTCCTCGAGCTTAATAAACGGCTTGATGATATCTTCTCCCAAGGGGTCGCGGTGTTTATATGAGGAGACGGTTGGATTGGATGGATCGGTCGCAATCGCACAGGTGTTATCCGTTAAGCCCAGGAAGAGGCCTGCGTTGTTCTTACAGAACGTGTCTCCAAATCTAAGTAGAGATCGTCAGCAAAATATTCATCAGCTCTCTCTTTGCGTTCAGCAGACTAAGCTGCCAAATAGCTTCTGCTGCAAAATCCCAATCTCCATGACAGTCATGAGAGGCAGGGGAAAATTTCAAGAACGGGGGACTTACTGGAATAGAATATCACCATTTGACAGAATGGAAGATCGACCAATATCACGAGAGTACCTATTAGTAGTGACTGTGGTTGTCAGTGGTATGCCAGAAGGGGAAATCTGTTAGGAAGAACTGCGCTCACCATCACGATGGAAGCCCATGGCGGTTTGATTGATGATGACTGGTGGCCATGCGACATGTCTTTCCTTAATCGTGGCTTTCATTTTGCCTCTGGCAACTGAAGACAACATCTTGGCGCTGTGTTGTGGCTAATGACGCGATTGGAGGTTTTGTTGTGAGGAAGAGGCAATGGTTGAGGGCGGGAAAGTAAACATACAAGTGCTGGTTGTAAGGGATGCCTTGGCACGTGGGTGCAGCTAGACGGATGAACTATTGTTCCAGTCTTGTAGACCCATGCAAGTAACGGGATTAGGTCTTAGTGATTCGAGAGCTTTTAGAAAGTGTGAATTACTCTACCAAGTGTTTCTGGAGGAATTGCCACATGATAGTTTCTTAAGCGAATGCTGAATCCCCCTGATACACAAAGAAACCCCTTTGTAACTTGTCACAATGGACGCTAGGGGAATTGGCTTGAAGACTATGCTAAAGGGATGAAGGACTACTTCGAAGTTTCTACTATCCATCAGAAGTGTGGGGGTCAACCAAAAAATCATTGCGTCTAAGGGGTTGTGTTCGCACAAACCACGCTTTCCATGTCCTGCAGACTCTTGACCTGAGAATGGAAACTAGATCTGTATCATTGGAAGGTCTTCCCTGATTCAAATACTTGTGACTTCCAATTCAGGCTGGAGTTTGTTCTTTTCAAGTTAGATTACCCTCTTCGATTGCCTGTCCTCGCCCGTCCACGCGCAAATAACAGAGCTGATGCAACCTCAGACAGAGATAATGGATTCCAAGTGCTAACAATTTCAACACTGTTAAAGCAATTGATGGGTTGGCTCCTGGAGTCATGGCCCTTTGTCTTTGGCAAGAGCTTCGCACTATGTGGTCGCCTTGGATGTGCTGCTTCCATTCTGGTTTTGGCGCATCCGTGCAAACACTTATGAACCAAAAAGATGTGCTTGCAGTTTTTGGGCACTGAATTCCTCGACCATTGTCGATTAAGACCATACAAACACGGTAAGGCTAAAGTCTGGACAGTAGAGTATCCTCAGGTTTCTTCGAAAAAGAACGTACATGGTACTCACAAGACATCGGGCTTTATCGGCAGCTTCACGATTGAAAGAGCAAGCTTTGCTTGCTCTGGTCACGCGCGAGACTAGTATCACTTGAGGTATTGAAATTTGTAAGAAAAACTTGCAATGAGTCCAACACTTCCCCTCGGAATACTATGGCGGGAACTCTTCGCTTCAAGTGATGAATCGCGCAGCTAAAATCTATGCCACAGAACAAGCAAAACAACAAATTGTAGCTACAGAATGAACATTATTACTGCCAGAAGTAAGAGAGCAAAAAAATGATGAATCAAACCCCATCCATCGTAGGAATATACTTCATCATCGCGGGCCTCTGCAGGAATCGAACCTGCGACCTCCCAACCGGTCTTGATGTTAGAATCAAGTAAAGCGGTAGACGTGATAAACCACTACACTAAGAGGCCTTTGATTTAATGCATCCCATTCTCTTATTTGGATACGTGTTCGGGCTAAAGGAATGGACGCGAGTGATGGGTGAGATGCTGGAACAGGAAGGAGGGATGGAGTGGCATCCTTCGAAAGATCTCAGACTCATCCGAGCTTAGTGATCGAAGAATATTTAAGCGACAGTATCAAATTCACATCCTGATAAATGTCTATCAATGAGAAGAAAAATAATCTGTGTGTTCTTTTGATAGCAGACTATTATACTGGGGTGGAGGCTGGATGTAGTTATGTATGGGAAAATGAAGTTTTCTGAGCCTATGAACTGTGTCTACCTCATACAAACAAAAGGGATAGCTCGTTGGAGATCCTTACAGCAGACATAACAGTAAATTACTGCTCCAATGGCTCAAAGCAGGTGGAAACAAGGTGCCTTTCAAAAGACCCTGTTGAGGAGTGATGCGGCGGACAAAAGCTAAGCGAGGATTCCTTTCTTACCAAAACAAACGGCAACCCTTTTGAGTGCCAGGCTACAGCACATATGAGCCTGCAAGGGGAATTTACTGACAACTGGCAGGAAATTCTGTAGTTTTATTTTTAATGGCTTGGTAATTATGAAATCATATTTAGATATGAAAGAGGCGGGTGCCAGCTATTCTGGTCATTCCTTCCACATCCGAGGCGCAAATACGAAGCAGAATTCCATCTTTAAGAAGATCACACGCGTTTGGATTAACAGCAAGTAAAACGAAGGAAGTGAAACGATCAGGTCAAGTCAAAAAATAACGACAGTACGGACAACTCCATGCCAAGTCTTACCCAAATTAGCTTCTTCGACCCGACTCTCATAAATCCGATAGACGCCTACTCTTTGAAACGTATCAGGCGCACCCTTCTTCAATTCCCGCAGTAACAGTCCGGACCCATTCAGAATTCTTAAACACCAAAAACCTTCAAGAACATCACCACAGTCTGAGCGCGGGGTTTCATACTGCGGAGTTTCCAGGCAATCCCACTGGGCAAAGGCAACTGGTACCTGGGTCTCCGCATCCAGAATAGCTTGAGACTGGGATTTTTCAATCAACACCTTTTGTATCGAACCCTGCATCATCAGACATCCTCCACTTGACACCTGGCCAAAAGGAGATTGCTCCCACTGCGGCGTGACTTTCCAGCTGAGCACTCTGGCCTCCTCATCATCTGGGGAATCAAGTATTGCTTTGGACCAGGTCACCGGACTATCGATGGAAGCCCAGGACCAGCTAGGGGCACGGTATCTGGCAGGCCGTGGGAGAGGAAGTGTTGCGAAGTCCAGGCACCAGAGGAGTGAATGGATGAGGTCGTCATTCCATAGCCCTGCGAGATATTTTTGACCGCTCAGTGAAGCAATCTCGGCAGCGACTCCGGCGAGGGCAGGAAGCTTGTCATCAGGGAATGTCAAGTGTCGTTTTGTATACTCTTTGACAACTATTCGCCACAGATTGTTGCATTCTTGTGATAGCTTGGTAAGTGGCATGTCCCAGCATCTTTTCCGACTGGCTGTCAATGTTTGATTGACAGACAGTGTCTTGAAACTTTCTCGTATCCGGCTTACGATGTCGAGGGTTGTTCGATTGCCTCTGCATTCCCATGCTATTCGCGTAGAAGAATAGTACAACACCCGAGGAGAGAGTATTCGTTCTTGGAGCGTCCATCCACGGCTTGACCAAGGAGAGTCAAGGAGCATCGTCGTAGGCGTGTCATCACATAAGTGCTCAAATTCATTGTAGCCTTTGGTGCAAGTCAAACACGTGGAATTCGACTCGTGCTTTTGCGACCCGTCAGCAATAGTTTTATGTCCGCCATAGCCGGCATTCCCATCGGTGGCGAGGCATATGGTAAGGCTACTATGAGAGTAAATCTTGTGCATCTGGGAAGACTCGGAGACCCAGTCATCAACACGATCTTGTAGGATACAAAGTGCGTCGATCCATAGGTATTTCAGTCCAAGAGCACGAGTGATACGCACGGCATCGGAAAATGCATGTGACAAAGTTGATATCTCAATACCTTGAGTCATTGCTCTTAGAGTCTTGGAGGTTGTCTTGAGTATACTCCCAGCTCCCCAGACATGGCTGAGTGCTACGTACGGACTTGGAAAGCCATTCGAAGACTGGAGATGTATAAAGTTGCTATCGGTCCCGACGTTCAAGATTCGAGAAGGAAAGAAGTCTCTCGAAGGTCCAGGGCAACTCTTGTGGTTCATAGAGCAATTTGCTAACCATCGCCGAGCAACTTCCATGGTATCAAATTGATTCCTGCTCTCAGTTGTCGTAACGACGAGGTACTTTTCTTCCTCAATGTGATTGCCCTCGTGCTGCGACCTGTGCAGCTGGTAGTGAAAGAATGAGTCCTCGATATATCGTGCGGTTGGTCGCTTTCTAGGGTCGTCCGATAACATGCTGTAGATGATGTGGAGACCATGCTGCCGATTCAACCCGAGAGCTTCATCAACATCCCACAGATGGTGTACCCAAGTCAACGACTTCTTGGAATTGATGTGGTAGCTGCCATTCCCAAATTCGGATGTTCTCAATTGTTCGAATGAATTGAGGCTCTGACGGTGTATGACGGTTGCCATCTCAAGGAAGACGCATCCCAGAGAATATATGTCGCTGGCGCCGACTCTGACTGGTTTACGGCTTCTAGTAATTATTTCAGGGGCACAGTACATGGGGGTGATGGTGCAACTGCTTTCGACCGCGATTTTGGAATGCGAATCATCCACACAATGAGCGCCACCAAAATCTGATAACATTACATGGCCTCCGTTGACAAGAATGTTACTTGGCTTGATGTCGAGGTGCTGCCATGATTTCCCATGCATGTAAGAAACTGCAGATGTCAAGCATCCAATCCATTTGGAGAGATTCGAACTTTTGATCAACGGTGCTGAACAGTCGTTGAGCATGTATTCTGACAGGTTCCCCTCCGCCACAGGAGACATGATGATAGAGAGCTGATCCTCAAAGATATAATATGCCACGATACCAATGATATGAGCGTGCCTAAGATTGCAAAGAGCAGCAACCTCCCGCCACGCTTGGACTAATGCAGGAGGGGACCGGTGAAGTGGTGCTTTGATTGATTTCCGGGCGAAATGGGTTTTCGTGCCAGAGTGAACAACCTCATCTACTGTACCAAATGAGCCATATCCAAGCTTTCTGATGAATTCAAACGTGCTGGTCGTCATCTGATCAGTTGGTAGCTTTGCTTCGGCGAGGCGGGGGATGCTCTTTGACCTTAGTTCTATGGCTCCAGGGTCCTCATTTTTTGAGCTTTGATCTTCGCCATCGGCCAAATCGCTCAAGCACTTCATCTCTTGCTCCTCATCCTGAGAATCCTTCCCACGACCACTAGTGGTTTCATTGGACATTCTCGATTCCTTCCTGTTTCCACCTCTTGGCTCATTGCGGGGATCGTAGCTTGGTCTGGAGCTGGACATACTATTGTTGAAGTCATATTGGGGTCCGCTATCGTCTCGATCACTTTCGTTATCATCATCGTCATCTTCATCCGGCGGTTGATCTTGATCCTCGCGGTCCTCTGGCCAAGGGTCTTTCCAATCCGGAATCATCCGCATGCCAGCAGTGAAATGTCGGCTTACATGTGCACATCTTGCGTCCCAGTTAGGGCAGAAGGCCCCACAAAAACCACATTGTCTTTTCCAATCCGAGTTTACGTCGACGTACCAGGCTTCGACATTGGCATCACATCCATGTGCGTGTCTGACATGGTCTATCAGCTTGTCCTTGCGATGAAAATCATGTCCGGTTCTTAGGACTTGGCCTAAGCATGGACCATGTGAGATCGTTTGTCGTCCAGCTGTGTCGATGTGTCCACCACAGAGATGGCAGGCAACAATTCCACTTAAATCAGCGATGATGCATTGCCATCGTCTCTGAGGCCAGTGTGTTTCTTCGTGCCGCCTCCCTACATAGCAATATCATCAGCGACTACACCATGATTGATTTCTCAAAGACTTCATGTATGAACGCGGGCATAAATGAAGCAGTGGTGCGGACGAGGCCACCTAGTACTTACAGTCAGCGACATGTATATTTTCTTTCAGACAGTATGTGCCATCTGGCTTGATGCGGGTACACTGATATGGCTTCAATCCATCAGCGCCCTTGGTCGGCCTTTTCCGCTTCCTTCCCGGGTGCAAAGAGTCTTTGGCCGTGCTTGTGTGCGATTGATAAGCCGAGTCGTGAAGTGCTCTGTTCGGGGAATGATTTGCTGAATGCACTTCCCGATACCCTACGAAGAATCCAGAATAAGTAAACAGCTTTTTACATATTTTCAACACCCGGTCAGGAGTTGGCGTTCGAGAAAATGAAGATTAAGGAAATGGTCAACGCATAAAGAACTTACAATCTGCGGTGTATTCTGGTGGAAGACCAAGCCCATGGGATGAAATTGCCATATTTTCAATGCCAGGCAATACATGACGCCTGGCAGATACGCAAAAGTCCAATTGCGCGACGGATATACCGATTGAAGCGGCGAATTGCTTCCCAGATTTCGGCGTCGCCGTCACATTATCCTTAAGTTCGGCTTTTAGACGACGCTGAGCCTCAAGAAAGTTCCTAAGAGTAGGTATCCTCCCTTCTCTTAATGAGGGCATGTTGTCAGAACCATATCTTGGTTGGGTGGATCGTTGCTGTAATGGAGCCACGATTCCACGAGCTTGTGGCATGTTGGGATTGGGCTGGTAGAATGACCCGTTATGCAATTGCGATGAAAAGCCTTGATCGATAGTCGGTGGGCCCCAGGAACCGTAACCACCTGGTAAGTTGAACAGCGCAGAATTTTCGTAAGAAGATTGCACAGACGAATTGAATGTTGGGTTGAAATGGGAGCTGCCCGACGCAGTCTGGTTGTAAGGTGTCAACGAAGGTTGCGATATGTCAAAAGAATATGTTGAATTCTGGAAGGGCAACCCGCTGCTACCATTTCCTGAATCCAGCCCTTGTGGCTGGCCGATTGCAGCAGCTCGTTGGTATTCTGAAGCGATGGGGCCAAGAAGATCTTGATCTGATGCCTTGAACCCGCAGGTCTCACAACAGCACACAATACCAGGAGTGCCAGATAGACAACTGTTTTCTATGAGAGATGTTAAGTCATGAACTGGTCCGGTACTTGGGGATAACTCACGAATGTACGGAAGAGAAGATTGACTAGCTTGAATATTGTCCAGGGTGTCTGATGACTACTCAGAGAGGTCAGTATAGCTTTACCAATGTGGTGATGTGACAGGATATGTGATCGTGATGACACGTACCTGATATGCATTGACTGGGTTGTTGCTTCCCCGAAAAGTCACTCGGCCAGGATCATAATTTTGGTGTTTGTTTGTTATACTTTCAGGTGGAGGAACGTAGGGCGAAGTATCATCAATATGAGCCTGGGCGTTTGCATATTGTTCGGGTCGAATTGGTGGATATTCCAGATAGCTATTTGAGGATTCTAGTCGATTGTTGGAAGAGGATGCCTGCACGGGGCCCAGAGTGTCAATGGCGCGGCGCAATGCTCCTGATTGGAATGGCTTGCCATTTGTATCAGATGAGGCTGTGGTATTGTCGTACATCTTGAGACTATCGATGAACTTAATGACAACCACACCATGTATGAACGCTTGTGGAGATCCGGTTCAATCTGTGCCGTTTGAAAGAAATGAAACGATGAACGGGGGAACGGGTTTGAAGAAGTCAGGTCAATAGACGGTCATCAACATTGTTGAAAAACTCAAGTCTTGGAGTTCACACCGGGTGTCCTGATGCGCGAGATGGCATGGCGAGGGCGTGGAAAGGGCTGTCAGGGGGCAGGTAGGGGCATTGCAAGGGCACACATGGGGCAGCCATATCCGCAAGGAAGTTTTCAACGAATTGTGAACGAATCGAGTCCAATAAAGCAAGATGAAAGGTCAGAGCCAGGCGTTATATGCTCACCGAGAAGAAACACTGAAAATAATATCATGCCAGGGTTGCATGTGGCTGCTTGAAGAAACCCGAACACGGCGGGGTGCCTCCTTCATGACGACCAGGCTCAATGACCGAATACTACATAAGGTCGCCCAATTCTCCTTGTTGTTTTCCTTCAAGAAACAGGCAGTGAAACGCAAGTAAAGCTCTCAAATTTCAACTTAGCTTTGCAAAAGAAGCATGTTCCTAAGATGCGAATTGCGCTGAAAGCGTTGTCGTTGAGCAACGCCACCCACTTCGCCACAACGTGGCTTCGGTGAGAGCAGGCAACAAGGCTCCGCTGCCCTATAGAGCCGCATGCCGTACGCAACTTTGGTGAGGCAAAGGAGCCATTGTATGAACTTCGGTGTGCTTTCGACGTATGAATGGTTCCTGTGACGTAGATCCAGAGCCGGTGTGGAGTTGCTCCAGAAGGGCAGACCAACTTAGAAGGACTGTGAGGGCATCGCCAACTAGTCAGAACAATGGCTGCCACAGGCGCACAGACAGAAGAGCACCAATTCCTGCAGTCTCATGGAAGATACATCGGTGTAGTCTTCAGCCTCGAGACCTCTCGATGGGAAGGAGTTGATGAACACAAGGATAGATAAAAGGACGTTAGAAGGAAGCGAATCCTTGGCACTGCACTTGCACTTAACGCCGATTGAGTACGTACTTCTTATCCCAAGCTACTTGTTCTCCTCTAGCTTCCCAACCTATAATTCCAAGAACTGTTATACTTATTGAGCATTGTACAAAGCAACCGACTTCCAAGTTGAAAAGGTAAGTGAAAAGCCTTCGTTAATGCTCAATATCATATTTGACCATCAGCTTTAAATCTCGCAAGCCCCGTGGCTGATTTACATTTAACACGACGGCCAGTAATATGTTGAGTATTCAACTCAAAGTGCTCAAGTCGTGGTTGAAGATGCAAGCTTGTTTGAATTATTTTCCTTGTGTTTATTCTCTGGTTTCTGTTTTATGTTGCTAGCCAGCCAAAACGAGGGCAGCGATCCCTAGCCGCCCATGATATGCCCACAGGCAGTTTGCCAGGCCGAGCTCATTTCTTCAAGATGTAGGTGCTTTCTTCGCCTCCGCTCTAAGCTTGTATTCTTCCTCCCGCCCTTGGACATACTCAGCTGTGCAAGCTCTGCTGCAAGTAGCCATATCGTTGATAATTCGTCCAGAAAGGCATGTATCACCTTAGTATCGGCCCTCATCCATCATATCATCAAGTTCTCGTGGGTCATAAGTGGTTCCTTCAGTTCCTTTGTTCGTCGCTCTTCAGGACTACCTTCCAGGGCCCTGAGTGAACCACCAGCCAACGATTGCCCCTCCAGTGATGAGTATGGCCACCAGGATTGTGATGATCATGCATGTCATCCGACATCGCCGCTTCTCTTTGTGTTGTTGTGCTAGCCAGTCGTTCTCCCTTTCTCGCTCTCTGTGTGGACCATTAGCCTAGTTCGAGCAATATTCCCAAACATCTCCAGTCCAGCACGAGCACTTCCAAGAGAGAGGATGTAGACATACCCAGTCTTCTTTAATTCAATCGTGCTCGTAGATGCACTCCGTCCGCTCTCTAAATCGCCGCCTTCCGCCTCATGAACAGCAACAGAAAAGCGTTTCCAGAACATAGGATCCCTGACCAGTCCGGAAGTTGGAGGAACTTGCGAGATCGGTCGAGTGAGATGAACCTGTTGCAATGGCGACGGCCGGGGAACATGAGGCTGCTTTCGTGGTTTGCCCATTTTGACGATCTCGAGATTTCGAATAGGTTGAAGTCGAGGAGCGACAGGAGATTGTTGAGAAAGTTCTCATGCAGATGTCAAGATTTGTCGACCACGACTGAGGGTACTGGCTGGAATGTCACCACAATCTCCACAATCTCAAAAAATCGCGCTCGTCGGAAATGTGTTGTGTTTGCTTCCTTCTTCGCCTTCTATATTTATTTTGTTATGGTGGCGAAAAACGATCGAGCCGCAAGCGATTATGTCAGTGCTGTGAGTCCTCGTACACAAGCAAACAATGACTTGTACCACGTTTTCGTATCGTGGAAACCAAACGCCGAGTGAATGGACGAAAATGAATGTAGATGCAGCTCAAAAGTTAACGAGAGTAGGAGCAGCCGGTTCGTTACTTCCCAGGAGGATTAAACAACGACAAAAGGAGCAATCACGAAACGAAACACCAAATAAAAGTGAGGCAGCGATGGAGGAGGCAGATATAAACAAGAAACAGACAGCATCTTTAAACAAAACAAGAGCTCTCCAGTTTTAACATGCGCACAGGAAAAAGGAAAAATCCTGGATCCTTGGTCACCGAGGAGGGGTTGAGGAATGCCCAATCCGGATAGTTGATGCACAATCGAGTGAAGGCTGTTCAGTGGGTATTGTCCCGTTCCCTGCAAGCTGCCAGGTACAAACCTTGCGCGGATGTAACTCCAGCGAATTGAAAGGACAGCTGCATCTGTTGTGTGCAGGAGCCGGCGCAAGGCTGTGCTAGTCAACCAGGATTGCCGAGATGAGACATAACGCCTTTCGTTGGAGCTTGGAGGCTCTTCCAAGGAACATTGGGGAGAAGGTGGGATAACCATGAAGGCCGTGAAGAAGTTTCAGAGAAATCTCCACTGTTGCTAATCTCCGTTGTGGACGAGGTTGCTTTAAGCGAGGCTTGTAAAGGGGATAGAAAGGTCTAGACGGTGGATAGGAGACGCGTGGAGGGGTAATAGTTCAGGGGTAAGGATTGAACGCTTTGAGAGCTTGTGATTGCTTGCTTTTCTTGATGGTGACCGTGCATGCCAACTTTGCGAACTCTTTGCGAGGTTGTATTCCACGTCTCGGATTGACGTGTCCATCTTGAGATCAATGGACAAGCAGAAAGACCAGCAAGTTTTGTCGAGTGAATCATGAAGGCCGTTGGTACCGGCTAAAAGATCTTGTAAAGCGGCAAGCGAGGCAAGCCCAATGTCACTCAATATTTGCTACCAACAGATAGTGTATATCAGAACAAATTAATCCTCCAGATAACCACCCACCACCAAGAGTCCAAGACATACCAATTTACAAGAATCCTTCCACAATGGGCAGCTTGAACGCCACAGATCCCGCCACACTTCCGTACTGGCAAGTCAACATCCCGCCCAACGACCGTGAAAGGGACTGCCCACTCTTCCTCCAGAACCTCAAACCCAAAGAGCGCGCCATAATCGGCACACCAGATAGCGAGTACCACATTTTGACTTGGGATGACGTCCGCCAAGTAATCGCTATCAATGCCCTCGATGCCTTCCAACGCATCCCATCTGACCTCCGGCGGTATCTGGCGTACAACCACTACCTGAAGGAAAAGTATGGCAGCGTGATGAACTTCGTGCTACGCGAGAGATTGGCTTGGCCTGAGCCTATTGTACCAGATGGGAAACCGTTTGAGAAGGAGAACGATGTGAAGATTTTGTGGAACGACTGGCCGTACGGTATAGATGCCAAGATTGTGCATTTGGTCGTTTGGACGAAGTTTGATCTTGAAGACGATCCGAAAACAGATGACTTGACTGATGAAGCGAGAGCCTTAATCGAAGATTTTGTTGGAAGGACGTTTAGGCATGTGGTGGGTGACGACAATGTGAGCTCTTACATTTTCGGTTTATTGTTTGTAATTGTTGGAACGACGAGAGCTAATGAATTACAGGTCATCTGGTTTAAGAATTGGAGGTCATTGAAGTCGATCAACTCCGTTGAGCATTTCCATGTCATGCTTTATGATCCGGACCCAGAGTTTGTAAACAAAATTACGAACGGTGACGTGCCATTGAGTCAGAAAGTTTGAGCGCATGTGCAAGTGATAGAGGAATACCTGGAGTTCGGGGATAGAGTAGAAAGGAGCGTTACTAGATCTTTTATTTACTCGGCATTGGCATCATGATTCCACGATACAAGACTTGACTATCTACTTTTAGAGCTCCCGATCTAATCCAACACAAAATAATAGATTGGCTTTGCCAGCGAATCCCTGACCGCCCCAAACGCCAGACATTTTCCCTTGAACCTCCAAACGCCTCGCTTCAATCGTCCTTAGCCTTTCTATCTTCAATATTCCATAGGAACGCCCAGCCCTTCCTCTCTATCTCGTCTTAGAGCTTCGTCGCGTTCATCCTGCTCCTCCCTGATTTTGTCGTCGTAATAGTCCTTGATCCCTGCAAGATCGGGAGGGATGGCTTTGCTTTGAACGCTAGGTGCGCGCTCCACGAGTCTCAGCTGCTCTGTAATAGACTGAATGATTTCTTCAACCTTCTTCTTCGTGTTCTTGTTGGGCCGAGGGTCGCCGAGGATCTGTTCCAGCGTTGGAAATATGGTCTCATGTCGGAAGTGTGAACGGTATGGGGTGTGCTGAGGAATGATCGGGCTTAGCGTTGCATCGCACCCTATGGCAATGCTGGTCTCGTGTGCCCACGCTCTTGCCACATTTCTGGGAGTGTAACCTCCGCCACCAACCAGCAGGAGAGGAATGTTCAAAGACTTGCAAAATGCTATACAGGCCCCGTGACCCTGTACTTGAACATTGAAACGACCCAATCGATCTCCCGCTAGCGAATCTGCACCGCATTGCAAAACAATAGCTTCTGGCCTGAAGTGATTCTTGCACATCGAAACAATGGTTGTGAAGAGATAAATGTATTGCTGGTCGTCGATGCCGTCGAGTAGGGGGACATTAATGGCGTGATGAGCTCCTGGGTTACCCTCGTCGGTTGGTCCGGTTCTGTCGAGGTCACCAGTACCAGGGAAAAAGTTCATGCCATCGTATTTGTGAATTGAGAGGGTCATGACACGATCAGTTGACCAGAATGCTTCCTCCACACCGTCTCCATGATGAACATCAATGTCGATGTATAATACCCTCTGGTATGTCCTCAACAATTGCAGAATGGCCAAGGTAATGTCATTTACATAACAGAATCCGGACGCTTCGGCCTTCTTAGCGTGATGTAGACCGCCAGACCAATTAATGGCAATATCCGACTCGTTGTTACAAAGTTTCCGTGCTGCATCGATTGATGCCCCCGAGTACATAGAGCAATAATTGAATAAGCCTTCGAAAATTGGACAATCCGAACCACCAAGATTGAAGTCTTTTGGCGTATCATCATCTGGCAGCACCACTTTGGCGGTCTTGAGATAGTCCAGGTATTCTTCGCTGTGGAAGTCCTCCAATTCTTCCCTCGATGCTTGTCGCGAAACGTATGTGTCCATACCGGCGTGCATTCCGTAGGACATGATCAAGCTCTTCGCCAGAGTCAATCTCCAAGGCTTCATTGGATGGGCGTGACCGAAATGGTGCTTCTCGATTTCCGGATTTGAATGCCATGACACTGTATATCCTTTCGGCCGCACAATACCATTCTCGTCGATTTGCTGTCTAACCTTCGCGAGTAGGCTTGCGTTGTGGTGGTCCCCATGCTGGCTGAGCGGCTCCCAATATTCCTGCACAATTCCGTTCGAAGAGACAACCATCTTGCCTAAATCCGGTGACCGAGCACCACACGGCTATGAGCTAGCTGGCCTTGGAGCCCAAGCCTATTTCGAGGCAGTCGATAGCTGATTCGAGAGCTTAACGTCTTGAGTATCCTGGACTGCCCGGAACCTGTGTAGATTGTAAGGAGTTGTATGGACGATCGTGAACAGCTGGCAGATCAGGTTACAGGGTAGACGCAGCTTCGGGCAGAGTCCTGCTATCGAAGGCGAGTGGAAGCAAAGTGAGGGATTGTTCCTTGCTTTCTGCTGTTCAGTCGCATTCAACGAAAATGTATTGAAGGGCTTAGAGCGTGCGCGTGCCGTAGATGCGTAATGCAAAGGAAATCTGGAGAGATACCGCGCTGTTATGAGTTGAGAGATGTGGCAGGCGACTGAAGATATATTTCTTGACTCCGCCAAAATGAAATAGATCTCGGATGAGGCTCGTCTAAGTCCAGAAGCTCCAAGTCCTCCGAGAACCTCATGCATCACTAGCGTGCGGCTACTCACTACTAGCGCGAGGCTGGCCTATCAACCCTGCCCTGCATGCCTGAATTTCTCGCCTCGCACGCCGCTCGGTGTCATTCACCTTCAACCTCGTCTCGTCTCGTCTCGTCTCCCCTGCCACCCCATTTTCCTCCACCACCCCGATCAGGCCAGAACCTCATAACCTAATCGTGTCCGAAGAAGGAAAGCGCGGATAGCACAGGCACAAGCATTACAAGGTTTTCTCGAGGTGAGCAACGACTGACTTTGCGACATTCATGATATCTCCAAATCTTCATCTATTTGGCGCATCGTGGCAAGCCCTCGCCATTAACAATCATGCCCAGAGACGACCTCTCCATCGACTTCATCAGACCCGGCAACATGGCTCAAACTGAGCAGATGGATGCCGCTCAGGTTCTTGATGAATGGACGAATCGAGCTGCCAATCTCCCCAATGAGATTCAGCATTTTCAGGAGGAGATCGAACATAAAGATAGGCAGCTTGCAGAGTGTCAGGCCATCATTACGAAGCACGACAATCAAATCCAGAAATGGATACGCCAGAATGGAAGCCATACCACCAATCCTAAAGAAGAACAACTGAGCAAGATTATATTGGCGAATTTCGACAAGGCTGAACTCCTGACGGCTGAAAAGGTGGCCCTGTCACAAAAGTCGAAGGAATTGATGGAGAAACATCTCCGCTGGATAGACCGCGAGATAAAGACTTTACAAGACAGAGGAGAGATGGCCAACGACCCAGATCTTCCCTCAACCCTACGGCCTCAACCTGCTGCTCGACAACCAGCGCGCCCCGATCCCAGTGTTGCAACCATGCCTCTGACACAAATCAACAACGCTTCAATGGTCCCAAGGCAAAGACATCCTAATCAATATCCTCAGGCGCCCGTGATCCCACCACACTTGCAGGCTCAGACACATGGCCATACATCTTCATCCGCCCCTGCGACGCCAGCCTCATCCACACAACAACAGCGGGTCCGCGAATCATCCCTAGGTGCTGCTGTAAGAAAAGGCCCACGATTGACAGGCGGTCTAGGACCCCTTCCACCCAGCAACCTCGCAGGCCGCGCATCTTCAAACGGACCAGGCACTCCAGGAAGAGGTGGTACACCCGCAACCGCTGGAGTTAGAGCTGGAAGTGCTGGACCAAGAGCAACGATAAAGACCGGAGGCCACAAGAAGACGGCACCACAAGGTAGTAGACAGAGCGGGCAACCACGCAAGGCCATCAATAAGAAGTCGAATCTGGGTCGTGTCAAACGAGCAGGCAACAAGAACTCCCCTTCTACAAATGATGACAGCGAGGGAGGTTCTGGATCAGACGATGAAGATGACGAGGCTCTTACACCACCTCGAAGAGATGCCGACGGAGATGATGAAATGGGCGAGTTAGACGATGAAGATGGAGCAGATGACAAGAAATACTGCATCTGTCAGAGCGTCAGTTTTGGCGATATGGTAGCCTGCGACAATGAAGCTTGCACACTGGAGTGGTTCCATTGGGGCTGCGTGGGACTCAAGAGCGAGCCTAGTGGAATTTGGATTTGCCCAGTTTGTACGGAAAAAGAAAAGCAAGCTCAAGGAAAGTGAGGTTGGGAAGGCGGAATGGTTTGTCTTAGCGCGGCGTTTGGGTTTGAGGGGGGAAACTATGAAGCTGCTCTTTCGGAATGAGCAAGCATAGGCTCGAGTTCATGAGATCTAGAATCTTGACCGAAGCCTATATTATGAATACAATTCATTGATTTGACCTTCTAGCTCTGGATTTCATTTGTCGTTCAGAGGTAAGGCGGCACCGAACTAAGCGACCCCTCATATACTGCCGTTTTTACCCCGCCAGACCAGCAGCCCTCGAGCTTTTCATCTCCTCTCTCACAGGTGATGACGGATGTTTGCTCCCAAAAGTCCTCTCCTGCAGATAGCTCACCAGTACAAGGCTTAAAGCTGAAGACTCCCCAAAGACTACTCTGAGCGATTACACTATTACTTCTCACTAGCTAGAAAATGTGCCCAAGAGTGGTAAGCCTCATATTGTTCCAGACCTTAAAACATGCAAAATGATCAAATTTCAACAGAATAGTCTATTTAATCTTAATACTAATACTAAGTACTGTCATAAAAATACCAAAGAATTATCACTCCCTTGAGCGACAGGTCGTTACCCCACATTCCAGTGATGCAACGCAGCCCTATTTGAAAGTGAAAATGTGGTAGCCGAAAACCCCTCCATCTCAACTTAAACTTTGATCAGACCACCGTCCGAACGTCTCAACGCTAGACCCTGTATATGTTCCCCCCTGTCTACTTCAAGCTCAATCTAGCTCCTTCTCCCGCTAGTACAGCTGTCAATTAGCTCTCTCCTTTGACTGGATAACATTGAAGCTCTACGGGCAATAACTTGAGGCTCACTGTCATTCATAAGCTAGCTTCAAACCCTAAAGCTCTTTCAATCCAAAACTCAATACATCCCTTCGAAATGCCATCCCTTTTGACCCCCCACGCCCTCACACTTCTGACCGGGGACCCACACACCCAAATCTCAGTCTCCAACCTACAAACCACCCTCCCCCTCGCCACCGACGCCTGGGGCCGCCCCAGCATCCCCCAACCCCTCCTCCTCAGCTCCCGCATCTCCCTCCAACACCCATTCAGCTCCGCCTCATCCAGCGACACCGTCAGCCCCTCCACAATCCACTACGGCACCCTCTCCAAAGCCATCCTCGCCGCCTGCACCGAATTTCGAGATCTGTGTGCTGACGATGTGTGTCCCGTGCCGATGCACTTGAGGGCCTTGGTGCAGTTTGTGCATTTCTACTTGACGGGGAGGGACACGCTGCCGAGTTTCCCGTGTCAGGAGAAAGTCGTTGAATCGCTTTCTAGCAGAGACACTGCTCAGAAAGGTATTTCCATCGAACCTCTACTGAAAAATGTCGCTATTCGACTGTTTGAGCTAGAGATCCTACTGCCGAAGGCGTCACTTCTGGGTAGTGGTGTTAGTCTGAAGGGAAGTTTTGGGTATGAGGTTGGGAATGAGGGGCCGAGTGCGTACTCGATGGTCCTGAGGTTGAGGGAATTGAGGGTTCCGACGCTGGTGGGTGTTAATCCTAATGAGAGGTTGGCGAAGCAGATGGTGTATGTGGGGGTGGAGATGCAGAGGTGGGATTGGATGGTTGATGAGTATTGTGCTTTGGAGGAGGTGGTTGTTAAGGTACTTTCTCTGTTTACTTTCTGTTCATTTTCTCGACCTGGCTTGATGTCTCCCTGGAACGAGGTTCCATGAATGATCTGTGAATATAGGCTAATGCATCCCCAGAGTACCGAGGAATCCAGCTTCCAAACCCTCGAAGCCCTCGCCCAACATCTCATCACGCGTATCATTCAATACATCCTAATCCCACACTCATCCTTCAAATATCCCACCCCCTCATCCTCAGATCTCCCTCTCCCCTCCTATCTCCCTTCAGCCTCTTCTTCCTCTCAATCTACTTCAAGCAAACCTCACAAGCACCCACGCATCAAAATCTCACTCTCAAAACCCACCGCCGTCATGTTCGCCGACGCACCTACCGTGGATATGATGCTTGATTCCGATCCGGAGAGTAATGAGGTTGCGAGAAGTGTTTGGGAGAAGGTGGCCAAGGAGGGAGTTAGGAGAGTGCCATTTCCGTTGAATGGGAGATTGGATGAATGGGTTGAGGGGAAGGCCGAGGCTTAACAGGATGCGAGAGATGAGACGGTCGCAAGATTGGGGCAATTGAGTTCGTATTGGGGATGAGAGGGTTGAGTGAATGAGTATGGCA
Organism: Cadophora malorum; assembly: GCA_017365405.1. Taxonomy (NCBI): domain Eukaryota; kingdom Fungi; phylum Ascomycota; class Leotiomycetes; order Helotiales; family Ploettnerulaceae; genus Cadophora; species Cadophora malorum. The sequence continues at coordinate 97,503 of JAFJYH010000090.1, forward strand.
AGCGATGCGAATGTGGAGGACGTACGAATCGACATGCAATGTATGTTCTTGCAACCAGGAATTACGGGGGCATGTAGTCTTGACTTTAGCACATGAACATATCGACTTGTGAGGAAGCGGAAATGGTTTAGCTTTGGGTACAATATGGAGGTCAGGCTGAGATAGGAGCGCTTGTGTTGTGCCAAACGTCTCCCGCTTCAGCGACCTGTCTGTCATATCTTAAACACATTCTAGATCTTGACTCTGATGTCGTTAGCTCTAGATAAATCAATCATCCGTTCCGAGGAACTAGCGGCCGCGTATAGAAGTTTTGTTGCACGTCGCCGGGTGAACTCGAATTCTCGCGATACTTAAGCGAAGGCTTCATTTTCTCTCACGAACGTCAATACTGGATCTAGACCCCAACGGCTAATTCAACTTGACAGGCGCACGGGCCAAGCTATTTTAATCGAAGCGACAACAATCAACGATGAAAATTTGTTGCGCGCGCAGGCTTAGAGAAGTGGGTGTAACAAGCAGCCTGATTAACTAGAAATTGGATAAATACCACCAGCTTTCAACAATTCGTGCCACCAACTAAACTCCAATGCTATGCTAAGAGTATAAGACACAAAATCCCAACCATCGTACGTGTATTCTCGCATCCAAATGTCCAATTTCCTGATCCAAGTCCTAAATTTTCAGTCACATTTCCTCACAATCTCTCAGGACTCTCAGCACCAGGCATAACAGTCTCCCTCGTGTGCTCAGCCTCGGTTTCCAACCCCTCTCGCCTCATCTGGTATGACCTGACACCAACATATACACAAAGAGCAACACCAACCGTCAACGCACTTCCCAACAAGATCAAGTTCACTGGAATCGGATTTCCGTCAAAGACTTTATGTAGCAAAGCATCGAGACCACTTTGGCTGAAGTTGAAGAGACCAGCAAGACAGATGATCAGGCCGTAAACGGTACCAAAAGTACGGAACCCGAAGACCTTTGCGGCGAAGTCGGATACAGTCGTGTAGTAAAAGGGCCGGTAGAGCACGAAGAGCGAGACGTTGGCGTAGGCTGCCCAGGTATATGGGAGACAGCCTAGAACGCCGATGGTGGTAGCAATGGTGACAAGTGCTGATAAGACGAAGGTGGTGCTGGTGCTGTCGAGAACGAGACCGATGAAAGGAATTGAGAGAATACCACCAAGAGGGAGAGCTACGTCGAAGAAGGTATTGATCTCCACGGCTTTCTGGTAGGAGCCCAGGATGTACTCGTATTGAGGCCGGATAGTGGCGACGAAGTAGTTGATCCGGGTCATCTGAATCATGGTGAAGAGTGTGATCAAGACGAACCACGGAGAGAAGACTTGCTGCAGCACGGTTTTGTTGTGCATAGCTCCCCAAACACCAGAGATCTTGTTCTTGTGCTCTTCCTGTTTGAAGTGCTTAGCTCCTGATTTCGATCCGATGAGATCGGTGATCTCTGAAACAACTGATTGGCGATGTTGTCGGTGCTCTTCGCGTAATAGAGCCGTACTCTCGTCGACTTGATCCTCGAATACATCGTCTGCGTCCTCTACCTCCTTGACCAACTCTCCGACTGTTTTGTAAGATGCCGTCGGCATAAGGAATAACTGGACAATCAAAATGAACGCCGGCACTACCAAGTATAGTAGGAAGAACTTCTTTGGCCAGAAAGTGCCATTGCTCCACTGGTATAAGATACGATAAATGAGGAAAATTGCACTAGAAGAGTCGAATGCCCCGGTGAGCAAAGCTAGAATAAGGCCTGAGTGCTTTGGGAATGCATTCGACAACTGGAATGAGGAGATGAAGACAAAAGGTCCACCAAGAGCCAAAAATAGATAACCAGGTATGTATCCATCAAAGGGCAATTGCCATGCGAAAGCGAAAAGTATAGCACCAATTGCAAGCAGGAAACTTCCTATCACTCCGCAGATCCGTGGACCGAAAGTGTCAAGAATAGCTCCGATGGGGAGAGCTGCCACATTCGTCCCTACCGCCGCAACGGTAAACATCAAATTGAGATGTAGCTCCTGGGCGTAACAAGTCCTAGCCCCTCGGTCGATTTCATCTTTTGTACATAGGTCTCGGTATACTTCTTCGCGGATGAGGACGGGCTTGAGGGCTGCGTAACCAAAGACAATACCAGCGGCGAAAAGGCAATAGATTATTGCAATACAAATTTGCACTAAGAGGTATCATGAGTCAGTGATGAGCTTGTACCTCGGGGAGTAATTTGCAGAAAGCAGTGCGAATAGAACCTCAAATACGAAGGAGAACTTACAAATTCTGGTTGATCGAGGGATTTCAAAGGCACTGATAGGATGTACATGTTCTGCCAAAGCAGGCGGCGGATCCCAAGCTCCAGGCAAAGGACTGAATGAGAGCTTGCGATCTCTCGAGGACGGTGATCCTCCATCAGAAAGAGACCGACCTCTCTCTGGGTAGAGCGAAAGGGATTCGAACGAAGAAACTCTCTGCGATAACGACATAATTGCTTGCCCTCTCAAACAAAGCCCTCAGTACGGGACAAGACTTTATATATACCCGTCACCTACTTCTCGCGCCCCTCGATCGGAGCGGCGGTGCTTCTCGTCTCGCAGGAGGAGCAAAGTTGAGCAAGTGACCTGTGGAGAAAAAAAAGCTTGGGGCACACTGCACACTATTATGGCGGGGTAGGTGATTCAATGGCGTCAGTGCTGCAAGGATCGCTGCCAATTGATCTTTTTGCAGAACGAGCAGCTGGGACACGAAAACGGGATGGACAATGAGATGTATAAGATGAGAAGATAAAAAGGAAAGATGGGTTTATCTATGTATATGTGCAACCAACACCCGCTCCTCTGTTGAGAGATAAGTGATAACGAAAAGTAAGTGAGTTGAAAGAGACGGCGGGGCGGGAAGAGATAGAGGCGTCCGCACTAGCGGGGTCCGATTTTCCATCCCTGTCGCTTGCCTGCAGAGAGCGAGCCCAGTGCTGTGCAGCTGCAGTAGCGTCTGCTAAACTCTGCGAAGAGAATTTGATAGGCGGGCCGCGGGCGCCATCCGATTTTTTACTGGCAGGCAGGCAGCGTCACCTGCTGTGACAGCTTGGCATAATTGCTTTTCGGACTCCTCCGTTCGCTTTGAGGATATACTTAGTGGAAATTATGCCTTGTTGTTGGCGGTTTCCGCTGGGTCTAGACTTTGGCTTGTATTAGGGAATCAAAGTTTTCAAGTGGATATACTTTGAAGTTTTTTGTTTACTAAGGGTGAGATTACAAGGAAATTGGAACATCCTCCTCGTCTTTCATTAAGCGAGACGCCTTGTTTTTCTTCATCGGACTTCTGGTTCATTGTTCGTACTTTATTATAGGACTTTCGACATCTGTTTTTCTCTGGTGTTATCAAGAAAAACTTGGGTGCTAGTGATGGCCAGTTTTCGACGGCGTTAAGCAATTGCTTAAGACGCCAGAGCAACATGCAGTCCAGATTTCTAGATTTCGATTCATTAGAATAAATAATTCTGCAGATCCAGGGAAAGATCTCATATCACATCAAACGAATCCTGAAACTATTTTACGTTTTTAATCAAAGTAAGTCACCATTTCATTCATCCGTTCTCGTCTACTCACTAACAGCGGGGCGACAGCACATACATAACTCCCATACCATGGGTCTCGCCCTCACCCTTCTTCGAAGGGAATCCTGGCGATCCGTCCCTTGGAAGTGCTATGGCAGCATCGTCATCTCCGTCCTTCTCAACGCTTACTGCAGCAAATCCCTTGCTCAAGCACTACCGCGCTACATGGGCACAGCCGGTCTTAGACAACCAGTATGAAATCGAGGCATTTCTAATTGTCATCAATTACATTGTGCTCTGGACCATACTGACGGTCGGTGGATATCTGGCGATCTGGAAGATCATTACAGTGTTTCGAGAGAATTGGGAGGGCGGTCTAAGGGCTCTCAAATGGGCGGTCGAGGCGCTGGTGCTGGGCCTTTCGTTGGTAGTACATGTCACCGAATGAATCGAGGAGGCATCGGAAACGCAGCACAAATGTAGACAATTTACTAGTGCGTACTCTGCAATTCGTTGAATATTTATCTCATTACAGTGCTACGATCTATCATACAGAGCATTAATATGCTACCTCTCCTATGCGTATTCAGTGATACAGCAAATGCAAGAATGATACCTAGGAGGAGCCATGCGTTTACTTGTAGTATTACATGGCGCCATCAAATCCACCCTGGCCGATATTGTCGCCCATGTCTCCCATCAAGCCACCGAAGAAGTTGTTCTCGCCGCCAAAGAAATTGCCGTACTCTCCAACGCCAAGTGTCATGCCCATAGCCTGCTCCAAACCATCACCCATAGAATAGCTGCTGAAATCCATACCGACGAGATTTGGGTCAATCAATCCTCCATAGCCTTGAGCCATGGACGATTGGGGAATATTGCCATAGCCACCAAATTGCATCTGCTGCCACTCGTTGGAGGGAGTAAAGTTGCTGATGCTGCCGGAGCGGGACTGACCTCCAGAGTTTCCAGTTGCAACCTCGCTCAGAAGTTGAAGAGGCGTATTGGATGGGCTGTAGCTCGATTGTGGACGTTGTCCGTTCGGAATATTACCAGATACAGCCTGTACCTCAGATGACGATTCGGGTGCTGGAGCACTTGCAGAACCAGTACCATTCGAGTTTCCTCCCTTCTCTTCGCGCTGACGGTGAAACCAGGTCTTGAGCATCAGTAAAACCATAAGGAACTTAGCCGAAGGTCTGGATTTGTCGTCCTTCGCGGACTTTCTGAAAAGATCGACCAATCCGTCCAAGTACTGCTCAACCTTCATATTATCCTTATTGATGACCTTGCCAAAGTGACTGCCTGGAGTAGCTGCTGCAAAGTACATCTTGATGAGGACAACAACGGCGTAGGCGACCCGAACAAAGCTTGCGACTGGTAAGCAGCGGATGACTTCGACGTCAAATTGAAGGAAGTTATGGAAGATCCCATCAATGGACTTCAAGCAGATGGATAGTGCTGCAATATGAGTTCCGGTCAAAGTCATCTGTTCACCGGTCGCAGAGGCGTCTCGAAGGAGGGCATCCGTAAATGGCGGCTTAAACTCTTCCACGTTATGGTCAACATGCATGGCAACCTCGTGCATATAAAGATTGACAACATGCTCAGTTACCTGCAAGCCAGCTGCATGAGGGTTAGAAGAAGGTTGGCATTGGTATGGATCAGAGTACTTACGAGAATTGGACTCTGGAGGGATCTGGCTGACCCACTTCTCTAATTCGATCTCGAAACCCTTCATGGCATACTGTACCTTTGGATCGGAGATGTTTACTGTCGCACCGGGATCATCCATAGAGAATTGAGTACCAATATCTTCTGCAATATGCTGACTGCGGATCCAGTGGCAGAAGGACTTGTCGGTGGGAAGGGCGTCTGGCGAGGTATCGAGAACTTCAATGCACTCTTCCATGAAAGATGTCCAGCGAATCAGATTTGGTCGGCGGAGGCCCATAGACGCGTTGCAGCAAAGGAAGTAGCAAGCAAGCCAAGTACGCCTCGATTCGACACTTTCAGCATCTGGGAACGGAGTTCGGCGCCAGGGATTATCTCTGAATAAACCGGCAGCCTTGGTCTTCTGCAACTTGCTCTTCTTGTTCATACCGATATCTATAGCCATAACGGCTGCAATGTGGATCAATTGATAGAACTTCAGCTCCTCGAAATGCTCTGGTGGCCAGTACCAAAGACAAGATATGATCAAAGCTTGAATCAACTCTATTGTCTTGTCTCCATTACAGATGATTCGCTCTGCATAGATACTCATGACCTCCTTTGTCAATGTTCGCTGTAAGTCCGGGTAGAGAGAGCCTGCACCAGCACTGAGGATGGCTAAGAAGAGGATGGGTTTGGTTTTCCGGATTTCTGCTGCGGTCGTGCCCTCAGGGAAGACAACAGCAGGCATGTGGGGAGCCATGTTCTTAACATAATGATTGAAGATTTCAGCTGCAGTTTCTGCTGTTGTAAGGCCTCTATCGATGATATCCATATACTCATGAGTTGGTGCTGGCTTCTGAGCTTCGGGATTTGTCGTGTGGAAGAATCCAATCACTTCTTGAGCCTGCTTCTGCATGCTGGTTGAAGCTGGTGTTGAGGCCTCTGACGTTCCCAAATGAGCATCGAGCTTTCTTTTCTGGCCAGCAACAACCATTGGCGGTGCCGATGACTTTCTGTCACCTTCAGGTGCTCTCGGATATTGCCATTCATCAGCGCGAACTTCTGAGCGGGTCTGACTATAGGGTGTTGAATATCCTCCATTGGTAACCTGCTGATACGGATTGTGTGGAGCTTGACTTTGCATTCCAGTGTCCAGGGTTTGTGCAGCGACCGCAGTAGCAACAGCTGTACCAGCTCCTTGAGCCTGAAGAGTAGCTGTCAAAGCATTGATCTTCTTCTCCAATTCCGCAACCCGACTATCCGTCTTCTTTTGTCGTTTTCGACTTGGGACAGTGATAACACATTGGCGATTAGCCTTCGCACATCTCTTACAGGGTGCTTCGGGGTTGTTGTAATCAGGTTCGCAGCGAACTTTCAGACCTCGACAAGCTTCGCAGGCTCGCGATCTCTTGGGATCGTTCGCATCGTTACCACCGTCTTGTGAGCCACTACCACCACTGGGACCGAGGTTTCCCCCAGCTGAAGGTGGAGTGTTGAAGATGTTCGAAGTTTGGTAGGGAGAAGCAGCTGGTGAACGAGAAGGATTCGGGGCAAGGGGTGTGTGCAACGTTGAGCTTGTTTGCTGCTGTTGACTGTATGGATTCGGGTTCGCGCTCACATCTCGTAGTCTCGGATCGAGGCTCTGTAGATTGTTGTCCATCATGTCCAGGTCTCGTCGGTGTGCGGCCGTCGATATCGGAACGGAGGTTATTTTGTTCAAGTTGGCCGCGCTCGCGAACTCCTCACAAGAGATGGTGGCGCCCGAGAAAATGTCCGTGCACTCTGTACCACAGTTGTCATTCGCTACCTTTTTAACCCATCAAATCGAGTATATGTTCAGATATTCTTCTTGAAATTTAATCGAAAAGTTGTTTCAATATTGAAGTTAATCAAACACCCTTCTTTTATTGGTGAAATAAGCTCTCACTTGTTTTTCAGCAAGTTGTATTAGCCTTGGCTCTGTAAGTGCTCACTTCCTCAATGTTGAGCGGCCTTCCTCTGCGACCGGCGACTATCACGAAAGTCAACCGAGATGTCAAATCCCGAATCAGTCCAAAGTCCTGGAAGGTGTTCACAGAGATCTTTCGATGAATCTGATTAAATCGTTATTTTAATGCCTTGGATAAATGAGTTGAGCAGGTTCTCATCACAACAAGCAGCCTTCGGAAACCAGCCTTAAACTGACAATGGCTCTCAACTTTTCCTTTCGGCTCTGTTCCTGACACTCGACGATTAAATACAGTAGTCAAACGGCAATAGTATCAATACATTGAGAACAACGTGACTTTTGCAGTTCCCACACCACAGGTCAACTGGCAAACTCAGGTTGTTACTTCTTTCAGCAATACGCAGTTGAAGGTATGATGATTGATTACAATTAGTCTAATACGATACCCATCGGCGCCGGTGATTCGGATTACATCAGAACATTAAAAGGACTCAGCTTCATCTGAGTAGTTTAAAGGCCAGCTCGGAGCTTTGGCAAGCGAACAATAACTGGAATTTTGAAGTTCTGAAATTCCCATGATTCTAGATCTCTAGCCTCTATATTTTCTTATCGCCAGCCAAGGAGGACCCCTGACATCGTCGATAAGGCGGGACGGCTGGGCTACCGGCGGGAAGTCAAAATAACTCGAGCCTTGTCTCATCGATCGCGTGCTGTCAACCTAGTATCTCTCCCTTCTATTATCATCCCAAATGTCTGCAGGGCTACAGTCCTCAGCTGAATCATTGTCCATCAACTCCTTGGTTGATTGATACTTCGAGGCTCTGCCCTTGACGCCACTGTCGCTGACAAACAGCGAGCCTGCGGCTGTATTGCCCCTCATAGCATGGACGGAGGGATGCTGGAGAATTGAGTCAAAGCCTATGCAGACTGGCATAGGTAAATCTATTCCTTCCAACTTACATCTATATAGCATCGCTGATAGTTTCTAGCATGTGTCATACCTCCACAGCTCCTTGAGCTCAGACGTCCACCCTCCTACCTACCACCGGTCACCCTCTCGTCGAGACAATCGTTTCGACCATACTATCACCACCCTAAGCGTAACGCATGTGTACCATATAAGACTTTCGATATCGGAATAATACTCTAGTAGAACAGTCGTTGAGTTGGTCGCAGCTTTTCTGCACGGAATTGTCGAAACATATCCTGCCTATTATCCCAGGTTATACAAAAGCCTGGATTCAAGTCTTGGAAAACACTACTAGGCATCGGCGGAATATAATAGTTGTCATAAGCTCAATATGGATCCTCGAACAGTATCCGCAGGTTCTTCCACTCCAAATAGCTCCTTCAGTGAACGCCCTCTTCCTCCACTCCCAACCTCGGATACGGACAGTGTGGCCAGCGAGACACCCGGAGACAGCTCTGCTGAATCTCGTCAAAGACACCAAGAGAGTAATATCGAAAGTACTACTGCTGCAAATTCGAGCCCGAGTTCAGAAGTCACCCACCAAAATCCAGGCGACGGTGATGGCTCACCAGCGGGTCTCCCTGCTGGGCTCGAAAGATTGTCCTTAGGAGTTCCCAGAACGCCTCCATACGAAAGCCCAATTTCTGAACCTGTTTTACAACCTATGGATGGGGATATCTCCACTGTGGACTCTGTTTCTGCAGAGGGTAGTTCTTTGACAGGCGTCGAGAGTCAGGCGAGAGCATCAGCTCGCCCAGCCAGACCTCATCACAATCATTCCAGTGTTCGGAGTAGTAATCACGCATCTAGACCTGCCCACAACATTCTCCGTAGTGAGGATTCGTCCGGATCAGAATCGGCAGGAGGCTTGGCCATTGGTGAGAGCACAGCTACTCGGACTAGAAGTCGACATCAGAGCCTCGAGGGTGCTCAGAACATGGATCGGGCCCATTTTGTTGTTCCTAAATGGCAACCAGATGCCACTGTCACGCTGTGCCCGATATGCAGAACACAATTCAGTAAGATTATCAAGTGACTGGCATACATTCATTTGCGAAGACTGACCTCGTAAACAGGCTTCTTCGTGCGAAAGCATCATTGCAGGTATGAACGCCGTCTTGTCGCTTTCCCAGAGCCGTCTGCCAGTGAATGCCAGTTACTAATTCTCGTAGAAAATGTGGTCGTGTTGTTTGTGGAAGCTGTTCACCGCACAGAATCACCATCCCTTACCAATACATTGTCCAGCCACCAGCATCAGAAGTTCCTTCTGCTCCCCGAACTCGACCCAGGCTTGATTCTGGACGCACTGGAAGTTCTCCAATGGTGGAGAACCTTGGTGGAGGAGAGCGAGTGCGACTTTGCAATCCATGCGTACCTGATCCAAATATTGCTCCTCCACAGGTTCCTGAACAGAGGAACAGCCAGCCTAGACCAGCCCAGCAAGGTCACAGCCGCTCTGTAAGCAGCGTAGTAACTTCAAGTCAGACTAGAAGTACCGGCCAGAGTCCGTCCTATTCGTCGTATTACTCTCAGAGAAGGCCACGGGATATCGTGAATTCCTATGCTACGAATACTTCTTCATATTCAGAGCGAAATACTCGCTTAAGGCCTGAAGACTTGCAAAGCCGGTCTCGAAGCAGCACGGTATGTCACTGTTAATTTAGCTTACGGATTAGCTATTGACTGTATTCCAGGTTGGTACTCATCGAGATACTTCTAATATGGTAGGAACCTCTCTTTACGATCTGTGAGGTGATCTTACTGACTTCATATTAGAGCAACCCTGCTTCTGCTATTAGTCAATGGACAGGACCAGAACAAGGCCGCTCGGAGCCACCTCAAACTCCCTCCAGTCGCCCCCGTCCGACGCCTCGTCCTGTTATTAGAGAAGAAGACGAATGTTGGATCTGCCACAAGGAACTACCCTCACGAAATTTCGAGAACTGGGAAAACGTACGAGCCGAGCATGTAAATAACTGCCTTGCCCTTGCTATGCAAGGACCCTCGGTATCAACATCACCTGCTCCGTCCCCGGCTCCGATCACCATCCCATCCCAATCACCTAGGACCACGCCGCCCAGCCAAGCTGAGAGCTCGCGAGCGGCACGAGCCACACCAACCATCGCGCCTCCCATAGCAAACACACCCGAAGCGCGCATGGCAGCGAGAGAGCGTGCTCACGCAGCCGTGGTCCTCGCATCCAGTAGTACAAGCCCGGTCCGACGTACTGGCGTATTCCCCTACAAAGCAACAGAGAAGGACTGTATCGATGATGCCGAATGCACAATCTGTCTCGAAGAATTCGAAGTCGGGGAGGACATGGGAAGGCTAGAGTGTTTCTGTCGTTTCCATCTGAAGTGCATCCGCGAATGGTTTGTTAATCGGCCTGGGCAATGCCCTGTGCATCAGCATGGGGCTGGGTACTAGACTTGTCTTCCTCTTTTATTTTTGATATCATGTCTCGGTCCTTCTCATTGCATATCGGCGTCAGGTTAGGTTTATTGGGCTGGGATTCTTGATGGAGAAGTCTGTTGGTAATGTCATTTGCGGGAGTCCTCTCATTGCTGTCACTATTCTGTGAGTTTTCTTTGCATATGCATTCGCTCGATACCACCATCTTTTTTACGCACCTCGATCTCGTATTAGACTACAGCTACAAACAAGCAATTGAATGGAAATCCCATCTTATATTTATATCACCTTGCTGTTCGAGTTTTAAAGTCCACACTGACGTCTAGATCTGGTAACCAAGTGCTCATTCCAACTTACAGTCTTGGCTACATTCCTCTTGTTGGATGGAATTCGACCCCGCGGCGGGGTCGTAGGTGACAGACAGGGTGAGTACAGTACACAGAAAGAAAATGGAGGGCAAGTCTAACCGAGCCCAGCAGCGGTGCGGTGCAATTCTGCACCCGCCAGATGCACATCCTTTTCATATCCAGCTTTCGGAAGCTGATCATGCCGAAGAGGCTCGACGTGCAACAAACATCTTGAAGGATTTTTGAAGAGATTTGTTTGGTTGATGAGGGAGGTGGTGGTGCGTGAGGCGTGAGGCGTTGGTTAGAGTGTGGAGTAAGCTGATTTTTTGGTGGGCGGGATACGGGGATCCGAGGGGTTAGTGATGGGTAGGGAGGCAGGCAGGGAGGGATAAGGACTATGAGGTGTTTAGGGGAATTTTCCGTATTGATGCTTGGTTTGAATTTTTATGTCGTAGGGTGAGATGGGGACATTGTGTGAGTATGCATTGGAGAACTTCAGTGATGTTGTTATGGTGTGAGCGACGACATCACCTGGGTGATTTGACATGGCTTGACTCAAGTGTGGGATGTCCACACTATCGATACGAGACGAAGTTCAATAGCACGGAATTCCTTCTTCCATTTTGCGTGATATCTGCTCGTTCATTTACCTTACCTACCTTCGCTGAGTGCTCTGACCGTAGTGGTGAAGCGGCAGCCCGATGCAGAATGCCGTACTACGAGTAAGTGGGCATCATTATGGGTGAGAAGACATGTCTATGATTTCTTCCAACTTATTCAGACCCTCACCACGTGCAATACTGTCTGTCGCATTCAGATTCAAACTTTGGAAACCACATACACCTTGATGCCGAAGACGAAGTTATGTCATGTATGGATCACGCTTGGAAATGGGCTTTGCGAACGATGCAACCGTGCAAGCAAGCTCGCTTGGGCATGGAACTCTTTTTGGTGTACTTCAATTGAATGACTAGGTTTGATGCAGGGAAGGGAGCTTCAGCAAGATGTAGAAGAAGTTGATATCTGCCGTGAAAGAGGCTGGACCGAAGAATATACTGGTTTGCGTGCAAATACAAGAGATCTGAAACCCCACCTCCTTTGTTGACAATAGAAGAGGAGTTTTAACAACATTGAAATCATAGACGTAGAAATTATCTGGAACAAACTGGTCAAGCGAATAATAAGACGACAAGGTTCAGGAAATGTGAAGAAGGAAGCATCTTGTAGTACATATTTAGGTGCTCAGAGGACTCTCGGAGGCACATGTCACTGAGGGCTTTGCAGATAGATAAGTGCAGACAAGTTACAAACGCCTGAGTAAACAGAAGAGAAAAGAACACGAAGGCTTGGTAAACAAGCTCAAGTAACAAGATGACACATCCCATCACGTGAAACCCAAAAGTTGAAGATCCCAAAATCTTTCGTTTGATGGCGATTGCCACATCGGGATAAATGCTAGATGCATTTAACCTTCTCGGATCCTCTGGCCGAATCACCAAGCCGAAATATTGCTTACAGACTCTTTGCATCACCGTGGCTGTTACCACTGGGCATCAACCCCCACGTGCACAAGCTCCAGGGTATTGCTGGGCTTACGAAGGGAGCTGCATAAAATCCACAAGGGAAAAGTCGATAGAGTTGTGGCGTATCGATATTTGACGCCTCTCTTGAAATTGATCCCGAAATGTGTTTGCATTTGTGTCCGAGGACTTGCACCAACTGGGAAATAAGGTGGTTTGACCTGTTGATGAGTGGCTTGCTGATGGTCCATCCGAGAGACCAGATGAGGATGAGCTTGGAGCACAAAACAATAATAAGCATTCTTTTGCGGCTGAAGGAAGGAGAGCTTGAGCCTTCTTGATACCGTAGCGCTGTCTTTCTCACAAAAGTGTCTAGATGACTAGTCGTTCTATTACTTGCTTTCCTTCTGGGTAGGTTCCGTTCCAGACAGATGTCCCGGGTATTGGCTGCGACATTATTTTTATTTTAGAGTTGGGCCGCTGCAGCTCTTCCCGTTGGAAGACGGTCAAAAGTCAGGTCCACAACCACCACCCCCTTTTCTGCTGGACAACTCTGGGTCTTGATGGGGGCGCTGCAGCTTTTGGTGTGTGGAGAATCTCTGGCTAGACTAGACAACCTGGAGTGCAGCTCTCGGCCATGGAGTGACAGTTTGTTAATAGATTGTTACAAGCAAAAAACCTTTCACTCAAAGAAATCCGGTCCCAACAGAATGCGGAGAATTGGGCGATAGAAGCAGCGATTTGCCACCCGATGGAAGTTTTACGAACGAAGAAGGTGAGGGACGTTGATAACGTTAGCCTCTGAGCCCGTTGCTCTCTCGAGGTTGTAGCGAAGCAAAGCACGAAAATGCTGCGGATCAGGCCAGGGAAGGACAAGGGCACGGAGAGGTGGGCAAGGGAAGACAAGGAAGTGCTCGAGATTGGGAGCACATCAAACCCCCTGCTGCCGCCACTTCTGGGCTAGCAGGCCCCTCGGCGTGCGCCAGCCTGCCTTCCAGCCCTGGGTTCTTGCGGGTTTGGACTTGAGAGACAAAAATATTTAATTTCCATAGAGCTAGGTGCCGCCGAGGGGGCATGGGCATGGGCATGGGCATGCATGCTATGGATACGGGCACTACATAATAAACAAAGAATCCCATCTCTCTGCCCGGCTCTCCTCTGTTCCATTACTCTCTCGTAACATCTAGGTGTTCATGAACCAGTTGTCAGTAAGTCAATCCCTTTTCTTGCGCGAAAGCCAGTCCCATCACCGCTCTATCTTTCCTGTTTAGAACTGCAGCTTCTGCCAATTATTACGTCAACGTGCCTTCCTAGAAGGATCGCCAGCACGAGCTTCCGCTAACCAAGCTTCCCCTCTCTAGAAAAGCTATCCTTACTCCTCATTCTCCATCCTCTATCAACAGAGAACAAAAAGGCTTCAATCTTAACTCTACCCCTCAAGTTCGACACACATACACATATCCAAAATGGCTGCTTTGAAGAATGCCCTCCCTGGACATTTGAAGTCCGCCCTTGGTGGTTCCAGTGGGGAAGCCGAGTTTGCCAAAAAGCACCATGGCAAGACTCAATCGCATATGGTGAGTGGTGTTTTCTTTGTATATCATAGGAGAGCCGCAGATTCACTGCAGACTTGGGAGATATTCGCGGACATCAGGCCTCGTTCAAAGGTGAACTCCTGAAAAGGTGCTGGGAGCTTTGAGTATGGAAATCCCGCCGCCCAGCAGGTCAGATCAAAACCCTCGAGCAACATACAACTCTCCTCGAAGTCCAGGATCAATGACGCAATCATGGAAGACGTTGCTCGCCTCCCTGAGCTCGACGTGGAGAAATGGAAGACAGGACACACCCATTGTCTCTACCTCCCAGGAATCTGTATCCACGCCTGTCCTGCATTTCCTGGCAGCAACGAGGATCTACACTATCAACCCATAGATTTCGCACCAGGTACGACAATTGTACCTTTGCCAGAGATCAAGTTCTGGGAAACGCACCCGGCATTGCGACCGACCAGATCGACAACCCTCCAGCCAAGAAGATACACCCCGCAAGCTCAAGGTGGCATATCTCCTCTAGCCTCCCTGCCAGCAGAAGTTTGGGAGAATCCTGCTTTCAGAAACAGCTTCATGGAAGCAGCGTTATCTGCTCAGCCTGGGCGTCCTCATCCTTCATCTCCAAAAATGTCAACCTCCGCGCGGCCCAAATCTGCAGGTCCTGGAATGCTCTCTTTGGGAGCTCCTACCAAGTCTCCATCTCAAGGCTTGCCTGCTCTCGCAGCTTCTCCTGGAGACCGGGAACCTTCCAAGGGTGCGACTCCAGGGCCTTCCTCTCAAGGGTCTCAGAAATTCCGTCCAGATGCTCCTGGTGGTTATAAGCCGGTCAAGCCTCTTCTCCATGGAGTTCCCGCTACATCGTACCCCCCAGGATCTCCTGCTCATCATCCTTCTGGAGGCCCTCAGTCTGCAAGATCTGCCACTTCTCGCGCCTCTCCTTTTGCAACAGCTATGAAAGCCAGGGCACAGCTAACCAACAACCCCCAGGCTTTCGAGAACACTTCCACATCAGTAGCTGCGAGTCAAATGCGGAATGCCCTCAATAACCTTGCAGATACTGTTACCGATCCCACTGAGAAGAAGGTATGTTAAGAATCCGAAATCTTGCTTTACACTTGGCTAATCTATTTTTCAGCTCTTCGAGACGGAGATGGATAACTTCTTTGCGCTTTTCCGAAGATATCTCAACGACAAGGCGAAGGGAAATACATTGTAAGAAATCAATTCGGACTACTTTGAATACTGGAATACATGGGCTAATAGATGTCAGGGATTGGGACCGTATTGCACCACCTGCCGAGAACCAAGTTGTTGACTACAATGACCTTGCGAACTCTGAGTCCGTTGGTTTCTTGAGTAAGTTGGCTGTTCTCAAGCTGAACGGTGGTCTTGGAACCTCCATGGGATGTGTTGGACCAAAGTCTGTTATCGAGGTCCGTGACGGCATGTCCTTCCTCGATCTCTCAGTCCGACAAATCGAGTACCTCAACCGAACCTACGACGTCAATGTCCCCTTCGTTCTCATGAACTCGTTCAACACCGACGATGATACCCAGAACATTATCAAGAAATACGAAGGACATAATATTGATATCTTGACCTTCAACCAATCTCGATACCCGAGAATCTTGAAGGATTCCCTCCTCCCCGCACCGAAGTCATTCAACTCGCCAATTTCCGATTGGTACCCACCCGGACACGGTGATGTCTTCGAGTCTCTGTACAACTCCGGTATTCTTGACAAGCTTATTGAGCGTGGTGTTGAGATTCTCTTCCTTTCTAACGTTGATAACTTGGGTGCTGTCGTTGATTTGAGAATCCTGCAACACATGGTCAAGACCGATGCCGAGTACATTATGGAGTTGACCGACAAGACCAAGGCAGATGTCAAGGGTGGAACCATCATCGATTATGAGGGCTCTGTCCGTCTTCTTGAAATCGCTCAAGTTCCCAAAGAGCACACCAACGAGTTCAAGTCGATCAAGAAATTCAAGTACTTCAACACCAACAACATCTGGTTGAACTTGAAGGCCGTCAAGCGCATTGTTGAGAACAACGAGCTCGAGATGGAAATTATTCCCAACAACAAGTCAATCCCAGCTGACAAGAAGGGCGAGTCTGATGTCTCAATTGTCCAGCTTGAGACCGCTGTCGGAGCTGCCATTCGTCACTTCAAGAACGCACACGGTGTCAATGTTCCCCGTAGACGTTTCCTGCCCGTCAAGACTTGCTCTGATCTTATGCTCGTCAAGTCAGACCTTTACTCATTGAAGCACGGCCAACTCCAAATTGACCCCAACCGTTTCGGCCCAGCTCCTCTCATCAAGCTCGGAAACGACTTCAAGAAGGTTTCCGACTTCCAGAAGCGTATTGGCAGCATCCCCAAGATCATCGAACTCGACCATTTGACCATCACTGGAGCCGTCAACCTCGGAAGAGGCGTCACTCTGAAGGGTACCGTCATCATTGTAGCAACAGAAGGCAGCACTATCGATATTCCTCCCGGATCCATTCTTGAGAATGTTGTCGTTCAAGGTTCATTGAGACTGTTGGAGCATTAGATGGGTCATTCTTGTACGTTAATGGACGGAATCGTTTTGCTGTCGACGGAATTTCATGGCATGGGGCCCGGCGGGGTCATTTGAGCAGTTTCGCGAAGCGCAGATGTTACCTACACATTGGTGGTATTATGCGATTCGTTCTATAGATGATTCTGAAGCCTGCATTTCGTGTATCAGTTTACTTTAATGGTGCGTTGATCTTGCAGATAAAGAAAACTTGCAACCTGTTTTCCCCATACGAAATACCTCAAAAACAGGTGCAAGTCGTATGTCTCTATCGAGTAATTCTATTTTAAGATCCACGTGATATTATGCACCTTCGCAAATCGATATCTTGGCTCAGCCTGCAATGGGTTGAACTTGCATCTCCAACATTGTATATTATATGTTTCAACTATGTTCATATATCTCGCATAACGATAATACGATCTGCTTTCTTCTCCTCTCCTCTTCTCGAACGTGCACACATCACGCAACTCTGGAAGCCAATCAGACGCAACCATCACCTGATCGCCCGTTGGGATTAGAGTTTCCAACCAACCAAATGGCACTCGTGCTTCAGCCTCATGACGCTCGTGCTTATTATGAACGCGCCGACCAATCTGGTACGAGTATTGGGAATGATACTTTTGACGAGTGGTTAAGGATCTGTTGGAGGAAGCAGGAGTGCGGTGCGTGTTTGGGGACGAGGGATGCGAGGTGTAGTTGGTGTCCGGCTGTATGTTTACCTACCCGACCCCTCTCTCTGTGCATTTTGCGCTCCTTGAAATCTAAGAGCTGTTTTTGACGAGCCGACTATCATTGTGTTTGAAAGAAATGGTATAAGTGGTGTGGAGAAGCAGTGAGTAGCTGACTGGGAGATGTACAGTCAGGAACTTGCATCCCGAACCCCTCATACCTACAACTCCTCGCTCCCTTCTCCCACCCGGATATCTGCCCTCTCTGGTATGAGAGGTGGGAACTCCGAACAAGCACCCTAGGATGCCACGTCTCTACCATCACTTTCTTGACTTGTATCGTGAGTGTACTGTCATCATTCGTGGTCGTGGGTTTGGTATTTGCAGCGTTCTTTTCGGGGAGGAGGGTGAGGCGTGCTTGGGTAGGGAGGAGTAGAGTGAGGGGTGAAGAGTGGTGGCGCTTTTGGAGAGGTTGGAGTCAGTGGAGGATCAGGTTGGTTGATGTCAGGAGTAGAAGGTCGGAAGAAGAGGTTGAGGATGAGCAGAGGCCTTTGTTGGATGCCGAGTAGGAGGTTGTCGGTCTTGGAAGTTGCTTGTATATATTGCCGGGCCATTGTTGGCATTTGGGGAATTGGTAGAGCGTACAGCTGTTTATATACCACTCATCACTGTGCTACGGCATGTAGTTTTGTATCCCTCATATAGTTCCGATTTGGTGCTGTCATGGCGCCGCAGATTCCAGGACGTAAGCACCAGCTCATTGAAGGCAAGTACCACGATCGGAAAGTGTATAGCAGTTGTATCATCCATCAAACATCTCAAGTCGTTCATCCGGAGCTCACGGGAGGAATGATAGCGACCTCATCGCCCTCCTTGATTGTGAAATCAATCTCAGTTTCCGCGGCTTCCGGAATATCAACATATTCCAAATTAACCGTTACAAGACAGCTTTCGAGAACCTTACTTTTCATGCCATTGTATCTCTCTTCAAGCGTCTCGAAGAGTTTTGCGATCGGAAGAGGTGCTGGCAGATGTTCGGAGTCTTTCGCGGTGTAGGATCCCGCAGACGCAAAGTACAGAATCTTGAAATGCCCTGCAGGCACTTTCGCAGATGTCGACATGGCAGAATGTGCGATACTAGAAGCAGAGACTTCAGCTGGTTAGCATATACAGCTATGGATGTCTGAGATTGTGCTTGGAGGATGTTGAGCTAGAGTCAGAGATCTTGGTGATATTGACCACATATCGAGACCAGTAAACTGGCTGATTCAGGTAATACATGCTATTTTTGTTCATCATACTAGGAGCTTGGTAGAAGAGGTGTAAAGAGATTGTGACATACCAATCAAGAAGTGGGCGAAATCCGGAGTTGTGATTGTAGAAGGGAGAGTTGTGTGGAATTTATGGTGCAAAGTTAAGAAAAGAAATGTGTGCACGGGCCAGCTAAAGTCACGACTTTTCGCGTCGTCCAGATTATTTTTTGGGGAACGACTCTTGAGCAAGTGGACGAGCCCGTGTAATTCTTACCACTATTTTCTGTTAGTTATGCTGCGGACTTTTCAGAACCAAAGACAGATCGCTCGACCTTTCGTATGTTTTCGATGTCTTGCAAAACACAATCGCAATGCGTTCAGCAATAGTCCTCGAAGTCCTCATGCGGGATCTTTAAGTAGATCTGTAGAAGATGGAAGACCTGGAGAAGTTCGGAGGCGGTTCCATGCTGGCCGTGTAGTAAGTCTCAATCGAATTGCAATTTGTCGGATTACTGACAGAAGTCACAGACTCGTTCTTCAGTAGAAGCCCGGACACACTCCTCTTTGCCTCCAGAACCGCCACCACTACCGATCCGCGAGCGCCTCCGACAATGGGAGGTAGAAAATGCCTCAGCTCACGAAAACATAGGCATTTTGAAGGATCAGCCTGTACCTGGGGAAGTTGGCAATGCTGTTCTCGGAGCTTGCTATGATGACTTTGGCGGCGAAACTCGAGAGCCCGCGATTCTCGATGAAGAGCCCATGGCTTTGGACTTTGAGAGATTCGATATGGTCGACGTTGGTGACTCGCGGAACTTCTTTTTGCCTGGAGATCTTGTTGAGCTCGTGTAAGTTGGATATTTCGCCTTCCCTACTATGGTGCTAATTCTACAAGTTCCGTGGGTAATAGGCGACAAGAGTTGGCCATCTACGTCCGCGAGTTGGAGCATCAGGCTCAATTCTATACTATGTCCGGTCGCTGGATAAATCGATCTTCGATCAAAATAACCTTTTTTGTGCCTGGGTTTGTCGACCCCAAGGAACTCGATGAGATAGTACCATACCTGCCTGATGAGGAGGTGGACTCGAGCATGGAAGGCAGACTACAAAGCTTCAACGAGTCCGTTCCGATTGGCATTGGACAGCCACTTGTGAAGAAAATGATTGATTTCTGGAACAAGGCCGATTCTACATACCAGAGAGCTGCAATGGATCTCGACGGTGCACATAGAACAGTGGCAGACATCTTTCATTACAAGTACTGCTCACTTCAAGAAATTGCTGCAAAAGTTCTCCCGAAGAGCGTGCCGAAGAATCAGGATGGAAGTTACGAGTGGCCCATTCTCTATGCTGTCCACCGTTCAATATTGAAAGACGACATAGGCTTCTCGGCATTGGCATCTTTCACAGCCATGAGGTCAAATCCGCAATATGAGATCAATGGGTTCAGTGAAGTTGATTGCATTCGTCGAGTTGTTGGGTGGGTTCGAAAGTATACAGATACATTACTTGGCCAAGATACAGCACGACAAAAGGCTCCCTCTGTATCTTCCGAGTTCGTGAACTTTGCGAAAACAGCTCGACGTCTCATTGATCTTAGCCGCGCTAACCGCTCTTTCACGCCCCACGGGACAGTTGGGCCTTCGGCAATTGCGTTGGAGCCAGACCAGAATTTTCGACTAGGAACGTCCAGAGAGGCTTTCTCTGCCACTGATATGTTTTTCATCCGGTTCCTAGAGTCTTGGGCGTGCTTGAACAGCTTTGGGCCAACGTCTGCATTGCATGGCGTAGGATCTGCTATCCTACGAATGATCGATCGTTATCCAGATGTGCCATTGTCTACGACAACGGCATGGACTTGCCTGCAAGAACTTGGAGCATTGCCCCCATGGGAAGGGAAATCAACCTTCGACCTGAGACTTCCCTATGCAGGCAGACAAGACGCAATTATGCATCGTATGCATCCTCCAGCCTCTCTTGTTGGGGGCGTCGTGGACGACAAGCTGGCTGCCATACGGAAAAACTGGGGCGACACCCCCATATATTGTGTCGACGACGCAGGTGCTCTCGAGATTGATGATGGCTTCTCCTTAGAGTCTACCAATAATCCAGACGTTTATTGGGTCCATGTTCATGTTGCCGATCCTGCAGCGCATCTCGATCCGCGGGGCCCGATGAGTCAATTCGCTCAAAGGGTGACTGAAACCGTTTATTTGCCGGACCGGGTTGTTCCCATGTTACCGTCGAACTATACTCAAGCACATTTCAGTCTTGCTCCTGGAAGGCCCTGCTTGACGTTTAGCACCAAAATAAATTTGCGAGGCGAGCTCCTTGACAGTAAGATTACGCCTGGCATTGTTGGAAATATCAAGTATTTGACAAAAGATACCTTTCGAGAAGTCACGATTGGAAAGAACGATTCCTATGAATATGACTTCTATGTCGTAGGAAACCATAAAGCCAAGCCTAAGGCGACTCGGCCGTTACTCCGAAGCGATCAAATATCGACAGAGGAGAGAGAAAAGATGAAAATCCTTCGAGATATTGGCGAAGCTCGAAGAGAGACATTACGCACTAGAGGCGGTATTAGTAAAGGAAATCCCAGGCCAACTGTAGATATGTCGTTTAATGGATTCCCCTGGACCAAACCAAAAAATCTCACCGACAGCGTTCAATTTTTCGGTGATCCAACAATCCGTCTCGGAATTCGAAAGAATATTGGAACCATGCTAGATGCTGATGAGATCGATACGGTGGGAAACCTCATGATTCTGACTGGAGAGGTGGCCGCAAAATGGTGCAGCGAGCGTGGGATTCCACTACCGTACCGGATCACTCCCCGCAATCCAGACAAGCAAGATCCCATCGAGTACTATATGCAGACTCTGCGACCCGCAGAAGACCAGGGAACAGCTACCTCCGATATGATGCGCAACTACTTCTCACTTATTGGGAAAGTGCAGCCATCCACAATCCCAGGTCCTCATGTGGCACTTGGAGTGGAAATGTTTGCCAGAGTCACCAGTCCGCTTCGTCGATTCGGCGACCTTCTTGCACATTGGCAGATCGAAGCTGCGCTATTAGAAGAAGCCAAAACTGGCCACTCGCTCGTTGGCAAGTCAAAAGCCGATTTTCTGCCCTTCTCTCAAGCTCAGCTCGATGGAATGCTTCCACGAATTGCAAGTCGAGAGCGACTCATTTCTAAATTTTCGGCTGTCGCAGAACGCAGGACACAACTACAGCTCGTTCTTCGAGCTTGGAAATTTGGCGAGACCAAACTGCCGGATCCTCTGGAGTTTACTGTACGGAGTATAAATCCAGACACTCGATACATTGGAGGATTGGTTTCGAAATTGCTCCTTGGTGGGCAGATGGGTTTACCGCCCAGCATTGACCCAACAGACCTTGAAATTGGTGATAGATTCGAGGTTGAAATAGAGGAAGTCAATGTTTACGCAAATCAGGTATTCTTCAAATGCGTTCAGCAAATAGAATCGGAGTCGGAAGTGGCTGCAAGTCTAGCCAGGGAGATTGAGGAGTTGAAAGAATAGGCAAGTTGTAATTATATGTATACAATTGTACAATAGTTTCCTTTCTGCAACGATTGGAAACTTGATGATCAGACTTACATCTCAATCTGGCCGCATTGCCTGTAGCACCTGTAGGGGACGAAGGGAGCCATTCGTGCGTATATTTCATTCTTTTGCAGTACTTTGGGCTTTGTGGGCTCATTTTACTTCAATTACTCATCCACTTGTTCATTTAGTCGACCCTCTGCTTGGCATCTGCGCCGTTTCCCAACAAGCTCGAACTACCCGCCGTGGTGGGAATTGAGTAGCTGAAGTCCAATTCTCCAACCAGTTCCCTCATCAAGTTGACAATCCTTTGTGTACTTCCAACCACACACCTCTGTGCTACCTCGATAACAGCAATACTTCGGAACCCGGGCTCATTCAAATTTCTGAGGTCAAGAAGGCTGCCACCGTCGTCTAGAAGCTCGTCTGAGATGCGGAAGCCAGTCGGAGCTTGTAGGTATGGCGGAAGAGCTTGCCCATTTGTGAGCGATGCCGAGAGTAGGGCGAGAAGTGTTGTCAATTTATGGGATTCATGGTCGCTGGAGTCGCGTTGAGACGTAAATTGTGCGAGCCAGGGGGATTTGGTATGAGCTGCTGGGAATGACTCTGACGCGTAGGCGATAATGGTAAGATACGTTGTGACACTATTGCGGTATGTCAGCTACGCTATTGCTAAATGATGTAAATCTAGAGATGAGAGACTTACTTCTGGACCTCTTCTACTAGCGCCTTGTAGATTTTTGTAGGAAATTCACCGCCGACCTTGATATCCCAATGCTGATACTCAAGATTTTGTCTCATCGAGTTCATCAATACAACTTCTTTCTCCAAATATTTCTTCGTCAAATTTTCGAGTCTTCTTCTGGGGCTTACTATCGGGCTATCAACACCGCCTTGGTCACTAAGTCTCAAGTCAACAATGGCAGTAACCGAGCTAAGATATTTAGCGAGGATAAACAGAGAGCCGCCAAGATCCCGGCGGAGAACTGATGCTTCAGTAATTGGGACCGGAAATATTGTCCAGATGTATGCGACCAAGACGCCTGCGCCGACAGTGAGGAGTCTGTATGGCGCTAGCTTATATGTAGGGTAGAAAGGTTGTCCTGTTGCTGTAGCTACTTCCAGACCAATGACTCGTACTTGCAGCTCATAGCCTATCCAAGCGTTAGTCATGTAGGAACGTCCGGAGTCTGTCAGAACGAGCTACTAACCAATAACTAGAACGTGCGCAAGACAGCCTGCCACTATCGGGATCAGGAATTTCGGGAATTTGGCCACAAAGTAGAAGTAGAACATCAAAAAGAATGGGAACAGCACGATGACCCCTGCCGTCTTCTCATCCACGATGTACCCTACGATAATCAGTAAGTTAGTGACTGCCCTCTTGCATGGGTTTTAAGGGTATCTTTTCCAATGAAACTACACCTGGGATACTCGCTGTGAGGAGGTTGGGCAATGCGCGAATAACGTACAGTTAATGTAAGCTCCGATCATGCCTACAAAGGTCACCACCAGGTTGCCCAACAGAATGAAAATAGCGCTTCCACTACTCGGGCTCATGCCGATAGCTATCATAACTAAGCACCAGACGACTCTTTGTCTGATGAAGAACTTGTGAGTTTGTCTGATATAGCAGATGACAGCTATGCTCATCACTGCAATAGTGACCCGAGCACCAAATCTGACAGAGTCGGAGCCTAGGAGCCGTGGTACAGCTGGGAGGTGATTTCCAAAACGTTGCCACATGGTTTTTGCAGGTAGATGCTCCGGGTCCTTTGGTGTCCGGAACGAGTCTCCTAGGTACACAGATTCGACACCAGCAGATTGGTCGACATTTGCTGTTGGGTCTATATCCTCTCCATTTACGAGCCCTCTAACCCATTTGATGACGGTCTTAAGTTTCGGGAAAATGATATGCTTTTTGTCGAACGTACTGTCTGAGGACTTCGCTTCCGCAAAACGGACAAGCTTCAGGATAGCCATGCAGACAGAGTAGAGCAGGTACTCCATGTATAGAATTACATGTAATCTTCTGGAAGCTAGTACCTCATGAGATGTGTTTCCCAGCCGCGATCCGTCACCTTTGGATTCCGTCGAAGGGCCGGTGTGATGCTTTGTTGTGGTCTGGAAAACAGAGCCAAGCCCCCTCTGTTCGGCCCAGAGACGCAGATGTGTCGATCTTTGCTCACGAAATTCTTCGGTTCGCCGTAGTAAGAAATCTCCGAACCCCAGTTGCCCTGGTTTTGGATCAGTAAAGCCTTTCTCGACATCTTCTGGCATCGCAGCTGGCGCAGGGAGAAATTTGAGGGAGATCAATATATGTAAGATGCTTTCGTCAAGAATTGTGATCATTCTATCGAACGATCCATACACCTCCTCAATCATTGCAAGCCAATCTTTCCGGTCGTCTTCAGACACTCCCTCAGGATTGGCTTGGGAAGATGGTTTCGGCGTGTCGCTTGCCTCGGTCATTCGCCCCACGATATCCCCAATTGTTGACAGACCTGATATTGGTATAGTAATATCTCGTAAGAGCTGGTAGATTTGATGAATATCTGTCTCGGTAAGGTACCCGTATGCCGTTTCTCTCTTCGCAAAAATCACATCATCTCGAAGCTTGGCCTGTAGCATAAGCATTCCAGCCGATGCTATCTTCAAAGCGCCGAACTTCTTGTCGAATACTGCTCTTCGCTCGGCTCGTATAGCATCCTCATCACCTTCTTCTACATTTGAATGTCCCGCTTGTCTCGTATCACACATCTCCGAATGGTCCAGGACTCGGACAAACTCAAGCTGCGATTTCAAAAGCCCTCGACAGCTCTGCAGAAACCCAATCACTTCCCCGAAGAAGACCTTCCGCGAGGAGACTGGAATTATGAATAGTGCCACTCCTGTAGATATTGCATGACCTGTGAGGAATGCATAGAGAAGTTCTTTCGTAAATCTTCGAGCGTGCGCGACAGTAGGCTGTTGCGGGCCGTAAGTGAAGCCAACCAGGGTAAAGACCGTGAAATGGATGGCAGGTATCTTGAGTGAGACTCTGCTCGCTCGAAGTGTGTTGATACCGAACATGCTGAGCATAAGGAACATCGCGTTGACCACAGAGGCAGATGAGTTGTATCCTAGAGCAACCGAAGATGGTGCGTTTGGAGGGGTAGTATGTTGACGTGCTTTGATCCCAGCCCACATCCCCAAATATACCAATCCACATGCGAGGCATGTCAAGAACTGAATTGAAAGTTACGAATTAGGCTCAAGACATATGAAAAGCATGTTTTGAAGGACACCAGAATATGTGGACGACGAGCAGAAGGGATGGAACTTACCAGACATAAAAACAAGTTCATCAAATATTTTCCACGAGGAAGAATAGGGACCGTGATGATAGAGATGATGATTATGAGATACCCAAGATTCAAATAATTGACTGCGACAGAGTGCTTCTGGTAGATTGCCATTGCAATTACCGCAGAGATCGAAGGTTTGACCATGATCATGAAGACCTGTGGCGTGATGCCGACTTTTTTCCAGGCTCGGCCAAGTATAAATTGCTTCCTAGGAGGAGGACTCTGTGGATAATCATTTTGAGCTCTATCGCGACTCTGGTGAGGAAGATGACGGTGAGGGACTTCCGATTTCGAGGTATTCGAATCAATCTTTATTGAATTCGATATCGCGTCGACATTGTTTCTGCTTTCTGCGTGGTGAGACGACGGCATTATTGACTAGCAATGCTCTTCGATCTGATTGTAGCCTACTCAGGAGGAAATTAGAAACCATGGATTTCTAAGTTCGGAGTGATGAGAATGGATACACATTTAAAAGAGAGGAGAAACGGGAGCCGGCGGAACGTCAGAATTTCATAAATTTTGTCACCCTTTGAGGAGAAGCCGAGCTACTAACCCTGCATGCCGGGGAATAAGACAGCCCAGAACAGCCAATTAATTGAGACTATGAGCGAAACAACAAACATACCATCAGCATGTGCTCTAAAGCGCATGTTGCTGACTGGGCTAGGGCCGGGCAGGGTGTACACTAAGCAACTCGGAACAACTGGCAAGCCACCAACCTGTTCAACAATGACGGTTGGGCAAGGGTACAAAATATTTTAATCGATCCCACGGATCGCTGGTAGAGGAATGAAGTGGAAATATGTCAAGTCTGGCTGCAAATTTCCAGGCTATAGACCTTACAAAAGCTTAGCCGTCCCATCATTTGCCCTGGCTCGGTCATAGGGCTGTTGGCTTTGGACGTGGCTTATTGTATATATCGAGACCCTCGCATTCTCTGCGTACGTATCAAGCAGGCTCGGAGGAAGTATTGCGGCACCATTGTTCGTCGTAATTGTGGTGTACCTGCATCGTGAGATCCTACGATTCGTCACTACCGCCGCCAAGCGGCGTTCTCTGAGCCTCCACTGCCGGCAGTACATAATGGAGAAGAAAAACAGAATGGAGTTTGTGGTCAGGACTCGCCATTCAACAAACGCGGAAGAATGTTTCCTCTATGTCGGAACAAGTGGTGCTTTGCTGGTTCCTCGCCGAGGCACACGCAAAAATCGCAGAAGTCACCAGATGTTTACGGCCGTATTATACCACAAGGGCAAAATCCGGCACTCGCTCTTAGCATGGTAAAGGCGAACCACGTTCGTCATTCCCGATTCTCCGGTCAAGATTGAAGCGACCTGAATGACCATAGTCAGATATCGAACGATGAAGAATTGCAAGCTTTCAAGTATCGTGTTGCGTTCATGGGCAGATGGCATCGCTGCACGTGCGCATGATTATAGACGAATATGCTACTAATGCAAGAAAAAAATCCCTTAGGAAGAAGCAGGAACAGGCTTTAGGATCAGCTATTGTACTGGCTCATGGTTCTAATCCCTCCATCGGACTAGGAGGCCTGGCTAACATACAACTTTAATGCTGTTGAGCATCAGCCAGAGGCCAGGCCATGAGTAGATTTTTGGGCGGGTATTGAGAGTAATAAAGAAATCAACGTAGCTGTAGCTAGTCGATTAAGAGACAAGACTATGCCTTCTCATAGTTTTCCCAGGTTTTAGGCATGGAACGAACGGCTGATTGAAATCGGGAGCTTCCACCGTTTCCAGCAGAATTTGGCCCCACCTGACCTCCTTTTTAAGCGAAGGCATAGGCGAGAGTCTGTTTACTTGGTATCTTTTTGTGACCAGCTTTCGAGACAAGGGAGGGTTGTCATGGGCTCGAACGACATTTAGGAACAACTACAATCTCTGTGTCACGCCCGCATAGTAACCCTGAGATGCTGATCCATCCATCTATCGTGCGAAATTCGATAGAAACGACCACCCGCCCCAAACTCATATTGATATAAGGTTAATATCGAGTCCTGTTGGTTCCAACACAACTCGACTGACTAGATCATCACAGTCATAATGCTTCATCTATACCTACATCGTGTCTTCAACATCGTATGTGCTATACTCCAAACTTCAAGGAGTCAGCAACGAAGCGCACTTTCTTGAGCGATGCGAGACCAGGATCATGAGCTGGGAGATTTCTGGAAGTCGCCCTCGATTACCTGCTGAGATCAATCCTACTGACATTTGGCAGTGCCATCTAACATGAAACAAATCGAGAAACATTTTTCTTCCCACTGGTTGAACTCAATCGATTCCGTGGATCGTATCTACTGTCTGTGAGTGGTCCTACCATCCCTGTTGCCAGTTGCCCCACCGGATGTTTTATTCCCTTTTGGGAAAGTTATTGCTGTGCCACATAAAGGAGCTCCACCAATACAAATGACTTGAATGAGCAAACTCCAACTCTTCGAAAGCCCCAAAACATAAATGCTCCCAAGCTCACCCTTTCGAATCTTTAACAGCAGTAGCATTTTTCACCCAGGAACCTATTCGGTTATAGCGTCATGAACCAGAACTCTTCACGAAATTCGCAGCCTTCAAACAGTATTGCAACAAAGACTACGGTCACCGATCAGGCGATACCCACTGGCATTTTTCGAAGTTCCAGGGGCGAGAACTGGGTAGAGGTGCCATTTACCTAACTCGAGCAGCAACGTATGATGTGGCCACTGGGAACCAAGACGCCAACCGATGGTAACTTCCTGAGAGCAGCGGGTATGAATGAGAAGTCGGCAACTTACCCATACTATTTACTGATACCCAGTTTCAGGCCCGAACCAGATTCGATGTGTTGCTCGTGAGTCTCTCAGGTTTTACCGCACTCTTGTTGTTGGTGGAATCTACGAGTTCGTCAAGCCAGTAGACATGGATTCTGTCTCCACGTACAATTATGCCTTGAGAAGCTGTATAGGGACCCATCCGCGATTGAGCGTTATCATCGCCAAACACGATACCGACTCACCATACTTTGAATTCTGTCCTTACATCGATTTGAGTCAGCATGTCGAGTTTCTTGAACATGGCATGGGAAAAAGCGAGTCTGAAGCTGCCACGATACAGAAAATCCTGCCTGGTATCCTGGATGGATTTTTGCCGACCAC
Organism: Cadophora malorum; assembly: GCA_017365405.1. Taxonomy (NCBI): domain Eukaryota; kingdom Fungi; phylum Ascomycota; class Leotiomycetes; order Helotiales; family Ploettnerulaceae; genus Cadophora; species Cadophora malorum. The sequence goes on from JAFJYH010000090.1 coordinate 126,040, forward strand.
AATTCCATCTTGGAAGATTGTGGTCCTGCCTTTCTCGGACAAACGATGCTTCATAGCATTCTCATACTCTCACGCGCTAGGCGATGGTTTGTCAGGATGTGCATTCCACAGGACGTTCCTCGAAGCTCTCCAAGAACAACGACTTGAGACTGATCTGAAATGCAAACCAGCACGCAAGGCGCTCAGTCCCCCGTTTGACACACCCGAGAACCTTCCGATCTCGTGGTCATATCTTCTCTCACCATTTCTCGGCGTGTACCTACCCAAGTGGCTCTCTGCTCTCTTAGGTTTCAGAGCTGAGATGAACGCTACAACGCCCAGTACGTGGACCGGCACACCGATATTCTACGATGCAGATACCCTTCGCACTGGAGTGGAGATGATATCTATCGCACGCGATATGGTCGACGATGCTTTGAAGCTCTGTCGCATAAACGGGGCAAAACTCACTGGATTGCTCCATCAATTGATCCTCGATGCCCTTTCGGAATGTCTGCCGCAGCCCCATGAATTCGACAGATTCGGTGTTGGCACAGCGATCAACATGCGGCCAACAGTCGAAGTGTCAAACGACGAGATGGGCGTCTTCGCCTCAGGAGATTTTCAAATGCAGCCTCTGCAGAAGAACACTTGGAGAGAAGACGGGAGCTTTGATTGGACGTTGGCCCGAGCCATCACGGACAGACTTTCTATCAGAGCGAAAGAAGTCAAGGATCAACCGCTCGGTCTGCTGAGGTACTTGTTGAGCATACGGGCTTGGACGCTGTTGAAGATTGGGGGCCGTCGAGATGATTCATATGCGATCAGCAACTTGATGAGTTTTCAGCCTGTAGGGAAGGTTAATAAGTGTGCCATTACGGAGATGGTGTTTTGTCGACCGACTGATGTCGCTGGTGGTGCTGCGTTGTCAGTTAATGTAGTAAGTGTTCGAGATGGGCCCATGAATATTACAATCAATTGGCAAGTTGAGGGTTTGGACGTGGGGACATATGAGGGTGAAGTTGCGTTCGTCAGTGCCGTATGTCGACATGTCGAAGCTGGACTTACTCGTCTGTGCAAGACTCTATGTCTCCCCGAAAAGCCTTAGAGCACCCGGTCCATATTTATTGTTTTGGGGTCTGATGAGCACTAGAGAAGAGAAAGGTTAGGAGACTGGTCAAAATTAATGTCTAACAAGTTCTCCTGAATGGAATTTCATTCTGGAACTATTCAAAATATCGTGCACGCTGCACCCTGTGTGTCTGCTCTTTGCAGCCCGAACCTGAACGCCATGAAAATGCCCAATGCTAAAACAGTATCTGAATGCTCACTTCCCAGTCTCTCACCATTAAACCTTTCAACTCCATGCACAACAATGCCATACCCCTTTTCTGACAGAATATCCATATCCTCTACTCGTACCACTGAGCAGCTCTGCGTCCCTTGGCTCGAACATAGGTGATCGCAGCAGTGGGCTTGGGCGGAACTACTGGGCCAGGCGCCTTGGTGGGGTATTCGCCGGAGCTAGGGATGACCACAGATCCAGTAGAGTATGGCATACTTGTAGAGCTGCTAGATTTATGCGTGCTCGAGCTTGTCGTGGAGTGCGGTTTGTCTGACGAGTTACTGGAGATATGACTGCTACTACTGGTAAGATGTGGAATCTTGGTAGAAGTGGACATGGTAACTGTAGAGTTCCTTGAAGTATATGTTTCGGTCTGGGGAGGCTTTGGAGCCCAGGTAGCCTTCGCGTCTGTGACTGTGGACGTGATGGTCTCGGTCTGGCCATTGATGACTGTAACATTGATGTTGACCACAATCACAGTTACGAAGACATTGTTCTCGTAAATGGCGACTGTGCAGTCACGACTTGGTTTGCCTGTGGGGTAAACCCAGATGGAGCTCCGAGACCCATGATAGTCGACAGAAGTGACGATACCGTGGTCTGTGGTGACATATGGAGGTAGGCTGTAAGGGGCGTATGTTGTGCTGTGAGGCTGTGGCGCTGTGACGGTGACTGTTTGAGTGACGGTAGATGGATTGAAGCCCGTGCAGACAACGTCGATATGCTGTGTGTATAAACTAGCAGAGGCAGAAGCAAATAGGCCGGAAAAAGCTGGAATGTTGGAGAACTTCATTGTCGAAAGGAAGGCTGTCGAGCGATACAAGGGCTTGAAAGGAAAGGCAATTAATAGGCGAGAAGAATCAGAAATTGAATTATTGTGTCAAGGGAAAGGCAAGATAAGAAATTAGAGCTCAGGAAATAAAATGGAACGAGAAGAAATGCAAGGTGGAATGATGAGGTGCTCCTTGGAGGGAGGTTGAGCACTCTATATACTTTACCTATGGTAGCGAAGTTTTCAAGCATCGCTCAACTTGAGAGCATCTCACTACCCAGTAGAGTATGCTGATTGCGCTGAAGAGGCGGTGCTCTACCCATACAGCTTGCAACCGGAAGCCATGTCGTAGAACGAAAACATCCTCGTGTTATGTGATATTGTAGCAAGCTCTCGGAGGCTGATCGAGAAGACTGTTGTCATTCACTCAATTGGTCTTCGTGCTATCATCTCAGGAAATTTCTTATACTACACTATCGTAAGCTGGCTGAACTTCTATAGAGCAAAGTGCACCTAAGTTCAGCCAGTGTGGCTGGGTCTCGGCTGGGTCTCGCAGCTGTCAGCATTCACGCCTCCGCCGGCCATGGCCGCCAATACGAATAATCATCTAAACCCAATAGCAGAAGTCGACTCAGCTGTAACGTCTCACCGAATACACAGGCATGATAGCGAGGAATCAACATTTCCAGTGAGCAATATCTTAGTTGGGATGCGGCAACTTTTTGCGACCAAATAACTCTGCCGATGAACAGCTGTAGCACGTTCCGAGCATTGGCATGGCTTTCAGTGATTGATCGGATCCCTATCGAACGCATGAAGATCCAGAAGATACGACCATAGTATTTTCAACGTACTTGCCTGCGTTTGAAGCTCTTGAACTGCAGAAGTGACTGAAATCTGCTAGCATGAAGCAACGAAAGAACAAACATGTTCGTCAAAATATGGGTTGCCTCACAGTCCTCACAACTGCTTGATTAAGTGACATCAAGCTCACGTTTGTGGCCAGAATGTAGCATCGAAGCAGAAAGAAATCGAACATGCCACAACAACGAAGCTTTACTCAGACTCATCATTGCGCTGTGAGATGATTAAGCATGTTATGGCAGTCTCCCCATTTCGGATATACTAGATCCGCAAGTCGCAATCGCGAATCGAGTTGCCCCGCGACTTCGCGCACGTCTCTCTTACGAGTAACAAATATAAGATCGCGGTATCCCCAAAATGACAACGGTTGAACGTAACGTCAATACCCAATTCTGGCATCTAGGATCCCGAAGACAATGACAAATACTGGAGAGCTAAGAATCGGGGTTTTCGTCCCTGTGGGCGCTCAACTCTTAGATATTTCCCCTATCGACCTCTTTGCGATGCTGAGTCCGCAATATCTCACAGCATGTACGCTTCCTGCTCCTCTTGTCATGCTAGGGACGCCCTCGATGATCCACTACATCGCGCTGCCAGATACGGGATCGCATGTGGAGCTAACAGCGAGCGCATTTCTCAAGGTCTCCAAAACCATCGAAGACCCTGAAGTGCAACCCGGACTTCTAGATATACTTCTGATCCCAGGACCGGATCCAGCTTCGACTTTCAGGGAAGAAATACTAGACTTTGTGAGGGCTCACGCTGCTTGGAGAGGAGAAGATGGAGAATGTGTGGGCATTTTGTGTATTTGTACTGGCATATATATGCTGGGACAGAGCGGCATCCTGACGGGAAAGAGCGCCAGCGGTCCAAGGGCTTTGATACCTGACCTGAAGAAGAAGTTCCCAACCGTCAAGTGGGTTGCAGATAAAAGATGGGTGACTGACGGCAATATTTGGACCAGCGGTATGCACCTGTCAACTGAACTTGATTTTCCAAATTCCATGAGAGTCATTCAAACCGTCACTTGCTTCGTGCTGACACTGACCTAGGAGGAATTACCAATGGACAGGAGATGGTAGCAGCGTATATCAGAGAGAAGCTCCCTGGGCCAGCAGCCGAAGCAGTACTAGAAATGGCCGGCGTAGGGGACAAAGGCATTGACTACACCAGAAGCAAGTCTGGGGATACCCTGTGGTGGCTGTGGCAGATAATCAAGGCTGTAGTCGTAAGCAATAAAGCGTCGAAGAAGAAGGTGGTATAGATGGAATGGAGACTTGGGCTCCACACAGTACCTACTTCCGAAAGTTCGGTTCGAGCTTCACTGGTGTTACAATGAGGAGATTTGTAAGGAATCGACCTTGTAGTGAACGGGCTTAGTTCTGTTGTCAGTGTCCAGAGCAAATTTGCTTCTGTAGGACGTATAATTGACAAGAAACCTGGCATAGCAGAACATGCAGCCTTGAACGTTCATTGACGTGCCTGAACACCCCTGCCTGCACGTGACGACCGGTGGGGCGATTAGCTATCTTAGCGTGGTTAGTGCCCGCTGGAGGAAAAAAAGAGATCTTGAAGCTCGTCCTCGCCTCGAGAAATCTTCTGCTACCGCTTCTCTTCTTTCCTCTTCAAACACCAAAAAAAATCCTGCTCCCCACACAGGATTTCTCGATCCAAGTCGTCAATTACAGACGCTTAATTCCCGTTGTTGTATCCCAAGAAGAAAACACCAACTATAGACAAAATGTCTCTTCTTCCAGGTAAGTCGAGTACAAGATCTAATCCCCTTGTTGACAAAGGTGAACTAAGTTGGACAACAGTTGCAACCTATGGCCTTCAGGTCCCACCTGGAGATATTATCATTCCTGCCATTGCCGACTTCCCTGCTACTGTAAGTACTTGAAAATATGCCATTCCCCATGTCAAAAGTCTGCAAGAGTTTCACGGAGCGCAAAGCTGCCTAGGTCGGACTCAAGCAGCCTAAGAAATCAGAGCTAACTTCACTGTGTACAGTTCCGTATCACAATGGCTGCTATTGACCCCAGCGCGCCTGCCGATGCTGAAGCAGCCGTCGAAGGCGCTGCTCCCCGTGCCACCCTGAAGCTCATCCGCCAACCTGATGGATCTGAGGACGATGAGGATTCTGAGGAGTATATGCGCGCTCTGCTTGCTGAGAGTGATTCCGATGAGAGCGAGTCTGAGGAGGAAGAGGAGAATGGAGGCCCAAGCGATCCAGCAAAGTCAAAGAAGGCTAGAAAGGCTGCCGCTCTTCAACAGCTCATGGACTCCCTTGGAGGCGCTTCTGATGAGGAAATGGAGGATGCCCCCAATGGCGCGAACGGAAAAGTCAGCAAGAAGGGAAAAGACAAGGCCACCAGCGACGATGAGGAGGATAGTGAGGAGGACAGCGATGATGATTCTGAGGACATCGAGGTCGAGGAGTTTGTTCTCTGCACCCTTGACACAACCAAGGTATGTTCTTCAGCAACGGGTCAGACGACCAGTATGCTAACATTCATTAGAACTTCCAACAACCTCTCGATATCACCATTGGCGAGCATGAGCGTGTCTTCTTCAAGGTTTCGGGTACCCACACCATCTACCTCACTGGCAACTATGTCATTCCTCAAGAAGATGGTCACAATCACCACCATGAAGTCTACGACTCTGATGATGAGGAGGAGGATGAGGACTATGACTTGTCTCCCGATGAGGATGAGCTTGAGATTGAGATGGATGACGATGAGAGCGATGACCTTGATACTCTTGAAAACCCCCGTGTCACTGAGGTCGATTCTGACGATGAGGAGGCACCAAAGCTTGTCAGTGCTGAGAAGAAGGGCAAGAACAAGCGTTCCGCCGATGAGATTGAGGAGGGTGCTTCGCTCGACGATATCATGGCCAAGAGCCTGAAGCCTGACTCCGCCGATGAGCAGAAGCTGAGCAAGAAGCAACTCAAGAAGCTAAAGAAGAACAATGGTGAGGCTGCTGCCGTCAAGGCCGAGGAGTCGAAGAAGGCCGATGTCAAGGAGAGCCCTGCTGCCAAGTCTGATAAGTCCGACAAGAAGGTCCAATTCGCTAAAAATCTTGAACAAGGCCCAACCGGATCTGCTGAGAAGGCGAAGGCTGCTGCACCAGATGCCAAGGGCAAGGCTACTCTGGGTGTGAAGATGGTCCAAGGTGTTAAGTGTGATGACAAGAAGCTCGGTACTGGCCCAGCCTGCAAGAAGGGCAACAGGGTCGGCATGCGTTACATCGGCAAGTTTGAGGATGGCAAGGTCTTTGACTGTGAGTTTTACAGTACCTCTTGACGTGACCCATATGCTGACGATATTTTAGCAAACAAGAAGGGCAAGCCTTTCTCATTCAAGCTCGGAGCTGGCGAAGTTATCAAGGGATGGGACATTGGTGTCGCTGGTATGTCGGTCGGTGGCGAGCGCAGACTCACCATTCCCGCAAACCTCGCCTACGGCAGCAAAGGTGTTCCTGGTATCCCCGGAAACGCCACCCTCACCTTCGACGTCAAGTTGTTGGAAATCAAGTAAACTTGTCACGGATATTTCGTTCCTAGTACGCATGTTTTCCGTTGACCTTTTTGCGAATGTTGAGGCGGAAGCTTTGCTTATCGACCCCTCTCCGCTGTACAATTCCGATACACCTCTCATGCAGCGACTTGGCTGTTTAATTTTCTTACATTGTGTTGCGCCATACCGTTCTTTTGCATAAATCTCCGACCTTCGTGGTTCTGTGATGAACTGTCTTCGTTGGGATGGGAAGCAGGAATGCGATATGGTTGAAGGGGTTTTGCATTACAGGCGTAATTGGCAAAAGTTGATTGTTTCTTATCTATGGACCGAGACTTCGTCGTTAGTAAATAAAACTCATGTCAATCATGCTGGTGACGTTTTCTGAGCTTGTGATGGGAGTGTTGTCTGAACTTTGCACCTTCCTCAAAGGTAAGTGGTCCTCTATAAACATGGCAGGGACGCTAAGCATTTGATAATAACAAGTGCTTCCTCTGACATCCAGCAAAGTTCACCAAATTTGGTATCATCAAAACCATCGCTTTACCGGTAGCATTTATCTACCCATCATCGATAGCTCTCAAATTCCAAGCAGGAAACGCCATTCTTTTGCCTCAGCAGCAGTCCTTACAGTGCCAGCTCGTGCTCAAAAGCAACGACAGCAACGTGCAACATGAAGAGAGCACACAGCAAGACTGGCGGTCGCCGACCAGGCTCCGTGAGCCCAGAGATTGAAATACCCGAAGCAGTTTCGGAGCACGGGACTGTCAACAGAGTCCCCAGCAAGTGTGCCATGCTTACTCCTCCAACATCACCCGAGGACAACAGCCGACCCTCTAAGCTTCGAAGGCACGGATCAAAGCTGATCACAGCCTTACGCTCATTGAGAAATAGCGGTAAGAACTTTGAAGGCTCTTGAAAGCTGTTTATAATTACTGAGAACAACAGTTTCCACTGCCTCTATTGCCGAAATATCCCCTCCAATGAGTCCAATCCGACGATTTTCTGCTGCTGCAATTCTCAAGCCTCATGAAGAGCCAACTGTTGTACGACGGACGCAATTTAAAAGCCGGCCAAGCCTGATATCCTTAGACAAAGGCGTCTTGGAGATAACGCCAGAGGGTTCGCCTTCTACCAGCGCAGAGTCCAGTCGAAACAGTGGGAAGTCATCTATACCTAGACCTGGGGACTCAACCGGCAAGACCTCACTCGACTCGAAATTCTCTTCGAAGTCAAAAGTCGGTTCACAACACTCATCTGAGAATAGAAAGGTGGCCACCAAACACACAACCGTTAGGGACTGTTGCTCAAGTGAAATCCCGATTTTGGCCCCCATTGTGGAAAGTCAGGAGACACCAGAGCCTGTACCAAGTATATCCATGATGTTTCTGATGCTCACTTGTTGCTAAGTACTGACTTCTAACCTAGCGATTGTCACTGTCGAACGAGCTGCCGCCGCCAAGGTGTTCTTCGAAACTCACTACAATCATGCAACCTCAGGGATGTTGACGCCACGCTCTATTCGTCGAAGGCAATTGGAAGGTGCACTCTACTACGAGCCCAACTTGTCGCCTACAGAGCAAGACGAGAAGCGTCGAGCATGGGCCCAGGACGAAACTGTAGGTCCTTCATCATTGGATGCAGCGATACCGCCTGACACGCCCTTCGTTGTCCCTTCCACACATCTATGAAAAGATATTTGCTAATAACCTCTTTCCGCAGGATCATCTTCGAGAGACGCGGGTCATGAAAGTCCGGGCCGGAAATGCGTTGAGGGGCAAAGACACCACTAGTACTCGCTACGAAGTTGTCAAGGTCCTTGGAAAGGGCAGTTTTGGGGTCGTCCGTCTGGTCAGAGAAAAAGTCGACAAAACCAGTACCTCGTGTGATCAAGATAATAAAAGAGAGATATACGCCATGAAGGTCATTCGGAAGTCCGATATGCTACGTAACAGTCAAGAAGGGCATCTTCGGGCAGAGCGAGACTTTCTGGTTGCCGCAGAAGGCTCTCGTTGGTAAGTCTGAGAGCCATGTTTCTTGATGGAATTTGAAACTTCTCTGTACACACCTGAGAGTATTGGCTGATATACGCAGGGTTGTACCGCTCATTGCGAGCTTCCAGGATCTTAATAACCTGTACCTTGTCATGGAGTATATGCCCGGAGGTGATTTCTTGGGACTTCTCATTCGAGACAACGTCCTTTCCGAAGCAATCACTAAGTGGTATATCGCCGAAATGATTGTCTGCATTGAGGAAGCCCACTCGCTCCGCTGGATTCATCGGGATGTTAAACCAGATAATTTTCTCATCTCAGCATCTGGGCATCTCAAAATATCAGACTTTGGACTGGCATTTGATGGCCACTGGTCTCATGATCAGGCATACTTCAACAACCACCGCTACTCTCTGCTGTACAAATTGGGAATCAATGTCGATGGTGATACTATCGATGTCAAAGAGGGTCGAATGCTTGCCCACAATACATACACTGGAAAAGACAAACGACATGAGCGGGCGTCATCCAATGGCACAGACAGTGAGGGCATCCTCAACTGGCGGAATCGTTACGGTAACAGGACACTGGCCAGATCTGTTGTGGGAACCAGCCAGTATATGGCTCCTGAAGTGGTGCGAGGGGATCTATATGATGCTCGTTGCGACTGGTGGAGCGTCGCAGTGATTTTGTACGAGGTACGTGATTGTCCAGTCCGTTTTGACACATCACTAATACGCCTTAGTGCTTGTATGGCCATACGCCTTTCCTCGCTGAAGAAGGAGGACGGCAGCAAACGAAGCTCAATATCCTGGTAAGATATTTCTCTAACCATCAATCAATATCCGTACTGATCGAGGCAGGATCACAAGAACACTTTCAACTTTCCTCACAAACCGATCGTCAGTAAGCGATGTCAAGATCTCATCCGAAGCATCATTCAAGACAAGAGCACCAGACTTTGCTCCAGGCGATACAGAATGAAGGATCATCCTTCAACATCACACCATGTTCAGGACTATGCTGGCCGCCATGTTTTCCCCAACGATGCCGAGGAGATCAAGGCTCATAAATGGTTCAGAGATATCCAGTGGGATCGTCTTCACATGATGGTGCCGCCCTTTGTCCCTAACATCAAGTCTGTCGATGACACGCACTACTTTGATGAAGAAGACCCAATCTCAGACTTTTCTGAATCCATATCTGGGCCGCCCCCGACTCCGGACGAGATTTCAGACGCTTTGAGGCCGTTCAATAGAGAAATTCAGGTCCTAGCAAAGAGTTTTGTTGAACGTCCCCATGACTCGGTAAAGCTGAGAAAGGTCGAGCGCGAGATAGATGCATTCGCAATGTGTGATGAGCAAAAGGAATACCTCAAGGCTTTTGTCAAACACTATGGACGCAAGGAGAAGAAACGACCCAGAGATCGTTTGCTGAGAGACAAGGACACGGCGCCAAAGGTTTTAGAGTTGAGAAAGCGTGGTGCATTTCTGGGTTACACCTATCGAAGGTTCCGACCGAATAGGGAGACAGGGTCGATTGGACACGGATCATTTGCTGGAAGTACAAGCGGCAAAAGAGCTGTCTGGCACCGAACGAGATTGAGCATACACTGATTGCAGTATAAGAGATGGCAGGCTACTGTTTGCTTGGAACGGTGCATCGAATATGAATTCTGGTCAATTCGTAATGCTCGCAACGGAGAGTATCATTTTGAAGTGAGAAACTCAAATACTCTTCATAAGCATGCAGTATGGATTGAACGGGAAATCAAACCCACCAGATAAATAAAGATCACCCTGGCTTGACCTGTGCTTCGGCTGTGATGAAATTGTAACGTCTCCGGAAGCCACTACAGTGCTCTTGGACAAGCAGGCTCCATATCCGTAGCTTGCTCTTTTGATTCTGATGCACTTGTTGGTAAGAAGAGGATTTCATTCGTGGCGTCGGGTACTACTTGCTTGTCAAATTCGTCGCTAGTTATCTCGAAATATAGAATACCTTGCCCACTCGAGGACCAAATAATAAAGAGTCTACTAAGCAGTATAACTGTTGGTCCACAGGACCCATACCAAGTGTTTGATATATCCACGCCAGGAGCCGGCCAGTAGCCGGAGGGGTTTTATGGGGGTTACGGCTATAGATATAAATCCTTTGCCTTCTCGCATTTCTTTAGCTAAATAACTTGAATATATTGAATTACTATTGCATTTGTTTTTGCTACTTTTATTGTTTTTATGATATCACATATTGGTGCAAACTTATATTGATTAGTAATTAACTTGTATTACAGATAGCTAGGTAATTTATTAAAAGAATTAACTTGAAAGTTTAATGTTGAGGCTTTTATATTTACGTAAGATATTTAATGCGGCCTTTTTTTGATACTGATTTTTTGTTAAATTTAATTAAAAGGATTTGGCATTTTGATAAAAATTATAATTTTATATTAAAGGGTACATGTAAACAATAAATAATAACGTAGCAGTTACCATTTGATAGTTGCTATATAAGAATTAACGCAACAATTACTTTACGATTATTGTTAAGATAATATTTTCGCAAGTCTTTTATAAATTGTCAAAATTATTATTAGCACGATAGCAAGACTTACGACGGAATCTACGGAATCGCTTTTAAAGAGTGTATCAATATTATCTAATGTTAAAGGGGATTAATAAGAAACGATTCCTTTGGAGAAGACATTTAAAGCAGAGGTCATTTGCTATTTAAGGGAATTTTGGAAGTATGCTTACGATAGGCATTTTAATTTTGAATACATGTTTTAAGATTTCAAGAAATTTTTTGAAGATTGGATAGCTACGGATTTCAATTGCATTAAATAATAAGAGAGGGTAAAGTTGCGAAACGATTTTAAATAACGTGACGTTTACATTAAACGTAAGGAAAGGAATGCAATAGTTTTGCTAGTAACGACGATTAGAGTTAAACATAATAATTAGCCTAATAAGGACGAAAAGAAGCAGGCTAGCAAATTCAGCTTACTACTAGAGCTGAGGCAGATAGGTTGTAACTTATTTCTTACACAAGCATCTTAAAGTCCCACACCTTAAACGATTTAAGTCACTTGGGATAACATTATAGCCTTTTTAGTTAAAGAAATTAACGCGAGGATTAAAGACGCATAACCTTAGTTACCTCCGATGATAGAGAATAAAAGAAGGGACAACGTGCTTAGACGTTTAGATTTGCTTAGGTTTTATTATAATAATCTGCGTGTCGGTGATTCTGCATTAGGAAACCAGGATTCCCTGAACAGGGAATCTCTCGCCTAAAGGCCTGGCTGCTCTAGCGCTCGTGCTGCTTTGGGACGGCCGGAACGAGTGGTCGCGACCCCTGTTAGCTCCCCTTGAGACCCCACCTCGTGTATAAATCCAGTGCTGTTTCCAACTTCAACTTCTCTCGTCCCTCACCAAGTTCTAATGCGCTGGCCACATGTCGCCCTGGCCATCAGACCTTCGCGATCATCCCATGGCTCACGAGCCGGCCCTAACACCTGCACCACGCCTCCAATTCCCTCACCAGACCAGGCCTGCGCTCTGATTTGCTGGTCCCCATTCGAAGTGCCCCTCAATGTGCTCTCGCTGGCGTCACTGTCAAGAATCTGCCTTGAACTGACTCTACTCTACTACCCCAGATCGTTTCGGAGCTGCCGACGCTCTGCCACGCGTACACTCCTGCGGCAGTGCTTCCCATTCACCGAGAATAGATCTACGGTCGATGATGGCAAGCCACTTTTCGTCAGCACAGCATTCTTCCCGGTCATCGCCTCCTCCTTTTACTGAATCACCTGAATATCTGGTGTCCGCCAGATCCTACGAAGGTTTCGCTCTTTGTCAGGATTCAAGAGTTCTGTGAGAAGGAAGAGGAGGGCTCAAGGCAGGCTACACTTTTCCGTACAGCAACCTCATACGAACGTAAAAATCCAAGCTCAGGTGGAAGCGCGGCGACACCGGGGGATGGAGCAGTCAGAGCGAGGCTGGCCAAGTCAGCTACGCATATGATTACCCATCAGATTTTGGGGACGCCTGGTCCGGAAAACCCTTGATTTCCGTACTCGGCAAACAATCCCTGATTTGGAGACTCACAGTACTGAACTTACGTGTCGGCATCTGGGCATGGCACGGGTGACGCATTAGCCAGCTGGAATGGTCCAGGGGGAAGCTGTCTGAACCAGCTTCGAGTGGGTCGCGCCGGAGCAAACGCGCTTTCTTGCCAGCTAAGATGATCCAGGGGATGTTCAAGGGGTCTCTGATGCCCAGTTGTCCCCCTGCGCTACACAGCATGACGTCTCATGGCCCGCTTGGGCGGCCCTCAGATGCTTTGTAGTTCGTATGAAAGACGCTAGACACTAATGTCCTGATACGAAGCAGATTCTCGAAATGGTCTTCCTGTTGACCTATCGGTATTTCTAGCCCTCCCACCGATCGAGACATGGATTCAAGTCGCGAACACGCAGGAGTGGGGCATTACCATGAAAAGGATGGCACTGAGGTAGTGGAGCAGCAAAGAAGGAGGGCAGATGTAGCTTATAGAGTAGGTCCTGAGAGTCCGCAATTTAAAAGGTGTACAGATCCCCCCAATGCGCCTCTTCATGGTCTGTCCATTTTGCAATCTTCATTCAGTAATCGGATTGATCTCGGAAGTACTCTATCCTAAACATGGTTGCCTTTGCTTTTGTTCATTACGAACCAAAACCATCGAATAGTAGCATTCGGAAACCATCCTCCAAACGCGGCCAGGAATTGGCGATTGACTCGAGCAGCGTACCAGTTGAAGCACTCCCGGCGTTGGAAGGAGCTGCAGGCGAGGATAAATGGTGTCAGAAGGTTGTTGGAGATTGCGTGGCCACAATCCAAGGTGCACAGACTTGTACGGAAGATGTACTTGGAACTGAAGGTATGTCAAATTATCTCACTCTAGCTACTATATTCGTCTGACCCTATAAAAGCCTTGATAGCAGAGAGGGATGGGTTCGGGAACGAGATCGATTACAAATTTCCATCTTCGTCACAGTTACTGTCTTCAACAAACTACAAGCTTGAATCGGCAGAAGAGCGACCGGCTGTGGAGGGCACTGTAGGGCAAGGTAATAATCAAGATCTAGATGCTATTCTTCTTAAATCTCGTGTATCTCGAGCTGCTGATGCCCACAGTAAGCGAGCTGAGGTCCCTGTGTGAATACGCAAAACATGTGCTCACGAGTTTGCAGATGACATCATAATATCACATTCCGATAAAGAGTCGGAAGAGGATAACAATCTCGATCTCGGACATGCTCGTTGCATTGGGGAAGGGGGACAACCAGGCTGTGATACCTGTGATATGGAATACCCACCCAACATCTCCATTCGTGCGACCTACGAGGATGGGGATGGTGGTATCGGCGACGATAAAAGTATGTCTCACCAGACTATGAAACGACAGAGGTCCAACTCTCCTCCCTCCACCTCCACCCCAGTTGACTCTATCACGTCGATACTTCCTCGTGATGAAGATGAGGAAGGCAGCAGGGAACTCGTCAGCAATTCTAGCAAGTCAAGACCCATCGGGATCTGCTCTAAACGGCGGAAGGTTTCCACTCCGCAAGGCCATTGGAAAGTCTCTCGTGGCAGCCCATCGCCGTCATATCCGCCGGTGTCAGACGATAACCAGGATAGTGAAGCGGATCACGGGACGTTCAGCATTCCTCTCGACGCCAGACATACGAGCTCTTCCAGAAGCACCCCCGCTTTAGAAGCCACTTCCCTAGCAGAAGTCGAAGTCTGCCCAATGCTTACCGATGTCGACCCGGACTGGGACGTCCGTGAGATTAT